>DWKL01003928.1:0-11037 GCA_018249415.1 Phareas burnsi
TACTGCGTACATTGTACCTAACTTTATAAGTTATCTGTTACGTCACGTCACTTCACTCAATCCCTGACTGAAAGTTTGGTTTGTCTCGGAGAGAATTATGTGTTTTATACTATCATAAGTGTTTTATTATTTCCTATGTAATTTGGCGTGGTTTTTGTGGATTTAATATGGCTCTTTATTGTGCAAGTTTGTATTAAATTGTATATTGTTTGTAAATATTTTAATGATATAACTTTGTTGCATCCACCGGGCGATTTTTCAACTATAATTAGTTGTTATTTCTGTGGCAATTTATCTGCTTTTAATGGATTACCACGTTTTATAATTAAAGTGCTTCTTATAACTTTCAATTTCAGTTTACATGTACGTAATTTGAAGATATAAAATGTTTTGGATGTGTTCTAAACATAACCTCAATATCATTATTTTTAGTATCAAACGAGGTACCAGAAGTGCCAGTGGTATCCCCTACTTCGGGAGCTGTGTTCGAGAAACGTATAATAGAGAAATACATAATAGAGAATGGTGTTGACCCTATCAGCGGGAAAGAGCTACGGGTTGAGGATCTCATTGAAATAAAAAGTGAGTTGTGTCACTATATATTTCACAGATTAACATACATCGATACCATATCACAAAGCATTCTTATTGTTCCTCAACTATTCTGATATTAACTGTTTATATTGTAAGGTTATGTCTGCCAGTTACAAGATAACTTTAAAAGATATACACTATATATTCACTTTGAATACTCTTTAACTCTTTAATGTCATGTTTGCATTGAGGTACAAAATAAATGTGGGCTTTGTAATCTATATAAAATCATAATAACTATCTTTATCATACAAATACTATAATATATATACCAGTTCAAATCCTACATTCATATACTTAGTTTCACTTGTATTTAGTCTCTCTCGTCTCAAATATAAATAGACTTCAGTAAATTATCACATCAATTATTGAAAATGGCAATCCTTTCATTTAGTTTTAAAGTAGCCTTTGCTACAGGTGCACTTTGTCAATAAAATTTATTTTAAACTGACTGATACCTTACACATTACATTTAACCACACCTGCTAACAATGTCAAAGTGTAAGCAATAAGTATAACAGAACTATATAATTCTCTATTATAATGAAAGCAATCAATCTTGACATGGTTAAATTTTTAAAATTGTAACTAGATTTAAAAAAAAATTGTTTACATATACAAACTGGTTTAAGTCAACTTATAGACTTATACAGTCAAGATATTTAATTTACTTTGACAATTTGCATATCACAATGGTTGCCATTTCAATCTGTTGTGATGATGACCTTGAGATTTGACTAGTAAAGTGATTCAAGGATCTGGTCTAAAATTATAATTTATGACTTAGTTTATCTATGTTGAGTCTGTGGAGATTATATATGTTTGTGAATCTAGGTGTATTTATGTCAGTCACAAGTAATGTTTAATTACATAGAATAAATTCACATTGACTCTTTTTACAGCCCCACCAATAGTGAAGCCAAAGCCTCCAAGTGCCACGTCTATCCCCGCCACACTTAAGAGTATGCAAGATGAATGGGATGCTCTAATGCTCCACACCTTTACACAGCGCCAGCAGCTGCAGACAGCTAGACAGGTGAATTGTATTTTATATAGTCTATAGTAAACATTACAGCTAGTGATTTATGCTGATGGTATATTTAGGTAGAAACCAATTGTAAATACCAATACATATTTTGTTTTGTTAAAATACTCTTATATGTTTTGTGATGATCAAACAAAAACGATTAGATGTGTTTTGATACATTTTAGTTTTGTAGCATAATGTTTGACACAAAACTAGAGAATTTTCACTTTTCAGTCAAACATGCTACAAAACTAAAATGATCAAGTCTATTATAAAGTTGATTAGAAATGCAGCAGTACCTACTTAATATTGTATGAATTGTATGAATGTTTGTTTATTACTTCCATTAAAAATATATATGTATAAAAACTTTATTAACATTATTATAGTTATGATTGGAATCAGATGGATAACCACAATGTTTGTTGATAAGGAATGCACCTGGCACAGGCTACTGGATTAAGGTGTTTTATAATATGTATGATTATTGTTCCTTGATCATTTTAATAGTACTCTAAATTCGCTCATCTGAATTTTTTCTCAAGATGTGGAATATTTACAAAATTGCACTTGACTAATATAATGTGGCCTAGACTTGGGCTTATTCGTAGTTCTATATGTATATCTGTTTCGTGGCTTTATATTCCCTGGTCTTGAATTTGGGCAACTCTCAAGAATTATATTGCCTCTGGTGTTTTCTACATATGTTGGGCGGTGGAAAGAATAATATAATTGAGTTGGATTGAATAGCAATCCTTAAGGTAGTCATAGAAGCTAATAGACTTGGTTATGTTATATAGGAGCTCAGCCACGCGCTGTACCAGCACGACGCTGCGTGCCGCGTGATCGCGCGCCTCACTAAGGAAGTGACAGCGGCGCGTGAAGCGCTCGCCACGCTCAAGCCGCAGGCCGGTATCGCTGCGCCACAGCCACAGAATGCCGTAAGTACTACTGATAGGCAATTATCCTTTTTAAGATACATAGGTCTGAGGTCTTTCTTACAAAATGTTAACTATACTAAATACATTCAATATTTTAATGTATTGTAGTAGTAATTTATTTGAACAATTTTATTATTCCTTAAAATGGTCTAAAGTTAGTTATTATTAGTGTAAAGTTATAATGACTATCTCTTTCATCGAAAGATTGTTAAGTTTCAAAATAATTGGCAAATTTGTAAGAAGATTTTTTTTCAATGATTCTTTTAAAATATTTCTAATTAACTCTTAAGTTTTTTGTGCTTCGAGGCAAGCTTGATTATCTGCGCTTCATGGATCTTTAATATCTGACATGTCACTTTTTAATTCTTCAATGTTGTGTGATATAACGTAAGTGAACATAATGAACATTATCGGCACGTCCAGCTGGAAGGTCCGGCGGCGGGCGGCGCGGCGGCGGTGGGCATGTCAGCGGAGGTGGTGGCGCGGTTGCAGGAGCGCGCCACGGCCCTTACACAGGAGCGCAAGCGGCGCGGCCGCACCGTACCCGAGGGCCTGCTGCCGCCTGACCAGTTGCGCGCCTTCCTCACGCTCGCCTCGCATCCGGTCAGCCTCCTCACATCTCCACACGCCTTTACACACATACACACGCGCCCCTCTTTCGATATCATAAATCTAGTTTCTAAAGTTTAGGAAGATCTTAAAGGTAGTAAGATCCTTCGTGTTTCAACTCTAAAGGCACCACCACCACACATGTGTCTGCCTTATAACAGCGGTGATAAATGCTTCTGTATTTGGATTTAAAGGGTTTGATAAGGGAGAAACAATTATGCTAGGCATTCCAACTTGGGCCTGCAATCCTATTTGGGATTGATCACAGAGGACCATGGTCAACAGTATCAATTTCCTATCAGGTAGACTGCATCCTTTTTCACTTCTTGCATGCTATAAAACATATATATTAAAATATTTTTAAATTATAAAATATTAGTTCAGTAAATATTTAATAGCATCCAAAATATTAAAATTACGTCTTATGGTAATTAAAACGTGAAGTGTAAAATATTACACAACACATCTAGACATGACCGCCGCGTATTTTATGCAAAAAAAAAATAATTGATTGGAATTTATTTTGTTTTTATTGTATTTTATAAAGAAATATACAAGGGTATATAATTATATTTGGCATTAATAACGATTACTATTAACCAAATAATTATTCCCCTCAACATATCTTTTTATTATAAATTAACCACTAATCAACAGGGTCTCCACTCAGCCAGCGTGCCAGGCATCCTGGCTCTGGACATCAACCCATCGGATCACAGCAGGCTGCTGACTGGCGGAAACGACCGCAACGCCACTGTGTTCAACAAGGACACCGAACAGGTAGTGGCCATTCTGAAGGGTCACACCAAGAAGGTCACTCGCGTCATCTACCATCCGGACGAGGACACCGTCATCACTGCGTCGCCGGATCATACCATTCGCGTTTGGAATGTGCCTACGTAAGTTAATGTTATTGGACTTCCCTATTCATGGATTAAGTAAATAAATAAATAAAATGTAGAAGAGGACTCTGAATTAAATTTTTAGATATTTTCATATTGTACCATAGTAGAGTGTAGCTAGTGAGCACGCATACCACCTGACTGTAAGTGGTCACTGCCATCAATGAAAATTTGTAATCACTAAATAGGATTAACGTTCTATCTATGATTGGCTACAGATTACTTCTGAGGACTAAGTTGTAATGCCCTATGTATGTATAAGTGTGAAATACATTACCACCAAACCTACCTTACGAAATTTTTAAAACCAGAACATTGCAGCGTTTAATACTGCTGTTATAAAGCAAAAAGATATGGAGGTAGGGCATTCGGAATGGAGCCGCATATTTTTCTACCATTCCCAAATGTCAGTATGTTTGTTTCAATGGGAATTGAATCTGGGATCTTTAACTATATGATAATGTGCATGTTCCAGGTCCCAGAGCGCGGTGATTCTGCGTTCACACGATGGGCCGGTGACGGGGCTGTCTCTGCATCCCACCGGCGACTATGTGCTGTCCACCTCCACGGACCAGCACTGGGCCTTCTCCGACATACGCACCGGTGCTTTGCTCACCAAGGTGAGGCCTTCCACAAAGCTGACCAGTCATGTTGTCGGCCCATCTCTTTTAAGTATATTCTTGTGTCAATCATGTCCCGTAATTCTCTCCTCTCTCTCTCACCTCTTGAAACGTTTAAAATTAGAGAGGAAATAGAATACACTTTTATTGCATACCAGGACTGGTAAAATACACCACATTCTCATATTGTGACACACCTAGACACGAGCATCGCGTATTTTAGGCAAATAAGCTAATTGATTGAAATTTATTGAATTTATACGTAATAATTGAGCGATTTAAGTATTTGTCAATCGTCATTTTTATATTTATAACTTTATTACACTTAGCACAAGTTCTTAGTGATCCATATAAATAAATGATGTTAAAATTTATAAAACTCGATAATAACAAAAATAAAGTTATATTAAGGTGGTATAGTGAATTTCAAAAATGTATGTTCACATGTAGGTAAGCGACTCATCCGGCATCAGCCTGACGACGGCGCAGTTCCATCCGGACGGTCTCATCTTCGGCACCGGCACGGAGAATTCGCAGGTCAAGATCTGGGATTTAAAGGAGCAAAGCAACGTGGCCAACTTCCCCGGCCACGTGGGCCCCGTCACGTCCATCTCGTTCTCGGAGAACGGATACTACCTCGCGACTGCCGCGGAGGATGCGTGCGTCAAGCTGTGGGACTTGAGGAAGCTGAAGAACTTCAAGACCATCCAGCTGGAGGAGGGCTACGCCATCAAGGAGCTGTGCTTCGACCAGAGCGGCACGTACCTGGCCATCGCGGGCACGGACGTGCGCGTGTACCTGTGCCGGCAATGGCAGGAACTCAAGGTTTTCAACGACCACACGGCCGCCGCCACCGGCGTGCGCTTCGGCAAGCACGCGCAGTACCTCGCCTCCACCAGCATGGACCGCACGCTGAAGCTCTACGGCATCGAGTAGCCTCCACTCGCCCTCCGATGTGCTCCACATTAAAACGTCACCACAATATTATTGAGACGCATAGTTTATCGAGAATGAAAAAGACAAACTGGCGCTATTTCAAGCGACTAGGTCGTGTGAATATTGTCGTCAATAATGACGTTTCAATCGCGATAATAGTTTTGGAACGATTTAGTGGTTATCAATTAAGAAGAATTGTCAACTTCGGGCGTTACGATCGTAAGGTCCCTGGGTAGGTTTTTTACGTTATAGCCATTTACATTTGACGAATGTTTGACGTTTGGTTAATCTTAACAGGTGCGTTCGCCGCAGTCAATGGGTTAACTATGGTTTAGCATATGGCGTATCAGCTGGCCGCACTATTCGGGATAGGGCGCATGTTGTTTCGCGAATTTTTATATTAGGCGCTAACTGATGGTGAAGTGATGTGTGACCGAGTGAAGGAATATACACGGAACTCTGATGCTGTCACTGACCGTTTATGATCGAACTGCATTCGGTTAGTTCAAATGCACGAACCGTTACGATCGAACTGCATTCGGTTAGTTCAAATGCACGAACCGTTACGATCGTCGGTGGCCACACTGACGCGATAACACGAACTGGTCACCGATTCCCGATAGTGGGACTATAGCCTTAGAATTATTATCTCCATGTATTCCGGCAATATTTTTGACATACTTATTAAACAGCTCAAACATTTTTTCATGCATTATAATATAATATTATGTAAGTCCATGTCTATGTTTAGTTTCTATATTTTGTTTTAAGTCCTGATATATTTCATTAAACTGGTGAATTAAATGAAATTTATGTATTTAATTGTTTTGTACTTCAACTTCGTTTAGACTAATGTAAATTTGTAAATAACTCGAAAACATTCATATGATTACATGACATATTTGAAGCAGACAAATATAAGATCTTATAAAAGTAGCCTGCAGCATGACGTTCAGTGGTTTCTGTGGCCCATGAATATATGTAACCTACTCCATATAGCACAGGAATCCTATCTGGAGTGGATCACAGATAGATGGAAAACCTAGAAAAAGTGGACCACTCCCTTAAATTCAGAAAACTTGCGCATGTAACTTGTCTCAAAGATAACAGAAGTGCCGCAATGTTTTATTGCATTATTTTTTGTGACAAGTTGTACACTGTACTCTGTATGTCGATCATTCCGCCTCTTTCCGCTCTCTAACCCCTAGATTGTACTTTACGCGCGATGCACAAGCGCCCTATTCTCCGAACGACCATATAGTTTAGCGAGAACTCGGGTACATAATAACACTGCATTGGAGCCGTAATATTATAAGCTGCACGTTTCACCGAGTGCAGGAAGAGCCAATATGTAAACTTACAGAGCAAATACGTATACCACATACTAATTATTTCGCGATTGCTGTTTAGCGCAACAATTCAACGCGCGCAAGAGTCACTGCAAAATGATTAGTAATCACATTCAGACTCGTGGCTGTGTATTCACCTCTGCGTGTTATGCTAAAATTGTCATAATACGCTTAACTTAATTAGGCGCGTGAATCACGCCTCCGTCGCACTTCTCTCATATTGTTCTATCTAAAAATCTATGTAACCCAGCTCTAATGTTTTATTTAGCTATATTATATTACGTCGTAGATTTAATAATAATCTTTTTAGCTTGCTATTCAATCTGTGATATAATATGAAAGATCTAAGGGTTTATAATTATTTCTATTTATTTAGATTAAATAATATGACCTTGACTGCGGCGCTAATATTCAAGACGATTCAGTCGTGAGACCCGAAACAACAGGTGTAATTCACGCAGCGTGGCAGCACACGTCTGGCGCTTGTGGACGCGACAGCGGCCGCACACAACGCGGGGCAACAACAACGGGACATTGTTTTGTATTGTCCCGCTCTGGCACAGCGCCGACAAAATCACAACTGGTGTGTTTGGCCGCAGTCTTGTGTAGATTTAAATGCAACACATCGTATGCGTGCGAACCGGATGGATGCGCGGTATGGACAGTGAAACAAAAAGGGTGTTTACCGCAGGCAACTGGTTAAGTTGTCGTCAATTCACTTGAGTTAAATTATATGCTATGTAATGTATATAATTCAGTTTCAATTTGTCAAAATATTCAATAGTGGATGAATAAAAGAAATTAAATATTTATAGTATTTTAACATTACGCTCCATTCTACGGTTACTATTTGATCATAACAAATATGAACAATCTTATTAAAATTCAGCTCCAACCTTTCAACATGTTTCAGATTGCTGCATCTGCATGGATGCACCACCACTTTATATTTGGATGTGCCTGACGATCACATATTATTTAATATGTGATCGCCTACAAGCATCTTCGCAGTTCTATCGTTGCTTACGCACTGTGATTGTGGACTATTTGAAGACGTACATGTTCGTAAAATTTGTAATTTTTAGGAGCAAATGAAAGTATTGATATCAAACAACACAATATCGCCTTATGCATTTTTATTTCAATAATTTACGTAGAACATCGATATTTCAATATATACACTTCTTTATTTTTACAGGAATATTAACATACAATCTACCGATCGAGTGGTATCTTCATAAAATTAACAAAGTTCGCATAACTCTATACTACAATATTAAACACAGTCCAATTCTTTATGTTTTAACCGTGTGGCTGTTCAAGAGTATGAATAAAACATGTAAACAGTATAACACGGTTAACATTGTCTTCAGCCTTTTCACACGACTCGTCGGACGTTGCCACTCGATGTCGGGAGGCGAGCGGGTCGTTGCTTATGAATTATCTTTTATTTAGAGAAAAAATCACGCATTAGGCCCTGGCTGGGTGCAAACCCCGCGAGGGTGCGTCGCAACACCCTCGCGCCAGCCCTGCGAGTGGCGAGTGGCGAGGCCCGAACAAATCGAGACATGTGAAAAATACATGGAATTACGTACATATCACAAGTAATTTAACATGTTCATATTCACCACGTTCTTGAGGAATATTTTAGACACAAAAACAACAATGTGAAATATACATTTTAAATACATATTTTTACATGACCTTACAAGTCGACAAATGCTAGTTGAATTTTCAATAATAAGTGTATGTCATTACATTCTGATAATTATGTACCATATTGTGTGGAATGGAAAGCCCCGCTGCCGAGGTAACTGGATTCACTGGGAATTCCCATTTTGGCGTCCATTTTCTACAAAAAAAATTCTGAGATATTGTGAATTATAATGTACTTTACGAAGTAACCAGAAAGAAGTGCACCACACGCTAAGTGCTTGATCACAGCGATATTGTACAGTATTAGAACTCGCTAGATATCTACAAGGTTTATGAAACGTACACACGCCCTTTATTTATTTGTAATATTTTTTATAACACTTCCCGGCGCAAACTTTAAACTATGGTATTTAAAGTTTCACATAGATCTATTTCAGGTTCAGCGATGCACACAGCACTATCCACGGCACCTATCTAGCTTTTTAATAGATTTACAAACGGAATATATTGGGGAATACATTGTATTGTATAGGAGAAGAACTGGCGCTACAAACTGCAAATCCGCTGTTTACAAGTGCTACATGAATGTTGCTGCGGCATCTGTGGCAGCAACATTCAGTTAAAAGGCCATTTAAATACTTACTCTCTAATTATAGCTGACGAGATGTGTTTCTGAAAGAAGTGATGCTGCGCAAACATGATACGGCCCATTTAAAAAATGCATAGAATTTTGCTATAAATACAATACTTACAAATCTAAACCGCTCCTCAATTTCAAAACTGTTTAATTTAAGTTAGACTAATTGAAAGAAAACTACTGTGGCGAGTAGTGACACTTTATAAAATATTATAAACACCTTTTAACCTGTACAATGAATTATTTATTAGAAAATATACGTGACGTCTTCGAACCTTTAATACTATCCGTTAACTATAGTTTTTGTTGTTTCCAATACTTTTGGAGATCTGTAATTAACAGTCACACATATTTCATCTTTATCTTAGTCATAGCGATAGCAAGCGCCGTTTTGCATTTCGAGACTCACATTAAGCACAAATTAATGATTGGCCAGATCACATATGGAAATGTAAATATAAACTTTATTTTTTAAATATAAACTCAAATGTACATCGCACGGTCTTCGATCTCGCAGCTGCAACAGGTTCATCTAGCCGCGCACGGGTGGGTGGCGCGCCTCATGCGGTTTCTATCATTCATAATTACGATCAGCCGAATGTGAACGTGTCACGGTTCTAATTTGGTAAATTACCTTTTCTTTGACATATAAAATGAGTTATCTATCATCAATAATACCTTTCGACTGTGACTTTTGACTTCTGTTACGAAACGATCGCCTCTACAAACGCCAATTGGCCATTACTTCCAGAAACACTCACATTCCCTCACCCAAAGACAACTCGGTCGCGGCTAAACAGGCGTCAGAAGTGTGGAGCTAGACGGCCAGGTCCCGGTGCAGCTGCCGGCGCAGCGCGGCCACGCAAGTCTCGCCGCTCTCCAAGGGTCATGCGAAGATAAGCCACAGTACGAACAGAATGGCCACCCACAGGAAGATCTTGGATAAGAACTGCTCCTCGTCGTACTGCGCCGTGCCGCGCGGAGCTGGAATACAAGGGGCATTTTCATCTAAGCTTTGCAGTTTTATTGATGTTCAAAAAAAAAATTCTGTGAAGGATCTACTTTGAACAAAAATATTTTAATTCATTTGCTCTTTTTAGGCGAACGCGCGTCCTACATACGCTTATTAAATTGTCACTGCAATTGTGTAGGTTGCGCGATAGTTCCTTAATGTAATTTTTATGGAAGTGCGAAGAGAATGATCCCCCAAGTAACGTTACTTTTTACTTACGACCGTGCTGCCAAGAATAGTCCATTTATGGAACGTAACCGCTAATAATACTGCTTTGTGATATTTACACTCCGTTAAAACAAATACCTAATAATAAAAAACAAAAAAATAACAAGAGCAACCACGAAATTATTTATTTCTTGGAAAAATCAATAGAATTCTAGTGGAAAAGTTAGCACTGCATACGATCTTGAATTTAGATGCGAGTTCACTTACCGGCACTAGGTCTCGGGTCGCCAAAGTTGAATGTGGAGGTGAAGACGCCAAAGGGAAAGGCGCCGATACCGAAGGACATATGGAACCCCTCGCTGAATCCGAAACCCGGGAATCCGCCCGTATTCTCGGGCTCCGTCCGCTGCCCCGCCGGCCGCGGCGGGACCTGCTTGTTGGTCAAATTATACTAATTACGGTAACGTATCTTGGCGACGCCGACGTAAACTAGACTACGTTTTTCTGCCAGTCGACGGAATACGGACCGTCATTTTAGTATGTTCTTACTGACAAATGCTCAATGATGTCTTTATATGTATGTGTA
>DWKL01003929.1:0-11037 GCA_018249415.1 Phareas burnsi
ATTCTGCTGATGATTCACATATTGGAATATATAACACTTTGTACAATTTACTCTTATTGGGTGGTTTGATTCACGAAAATTGAGAAGAGTTTGGCCTATTATAAAGCGATTTGATGCTTCATAACAAACCCCTACGTCTCAAGATACACGTCAAAATGTCACAAAATGTCTCCTATATGTCGACACAACCGGCATATAAGACCAATCATGTTTCATAAAGGAAATTTGATGTTCCTCATGACTGTACCTGAAAGACCATAATGGTGCGACCAGGTAGAGTTGGGGCGGGGGGGACAGATGTGTAGGTTTCCTTACGATGTCATTCACTGTTTCTAAACTCTAAATTCTAAAACGCACATAACTACGAAAAATTAGAGACGCGTGCGGGATTAGTACCCTGGACATCCAGCGTGAGAGGACCGAATATTAACTACTGGGCCATCATTGATTACCGTTCTGTGATCATCTCAAAATAAGATAGCAGTCAAATCTTATGAGGGATTCGTAATGTATATTCGTAAACTGGTCCACTTAACATTGGATCGATTCTTTTATATTAAATGTCTTATAAAATACTAAGTATGTAATGTATAAAGTTAGTAATGTATAAGAGAATATAGTGCTATGTATGGAATGTTCTCTCGGCTGTCTATTTTGTAAAACCCACGCGTCATTCCTTTTATTTCCTTTGGTGCTCCTGGATTGAACTTTACATACGGAGAGCGTATTTCCACTTTACAGTCAAAATTTCCCCCGAGATGTGTAATGTTTGTTTTGCGGAAATATCTTATCATTGTTCTCACTTCTTTTTTATGTTTAAAGAGTAGTAAATTAACGTGCTGGCCACTTGTTGTTAAATGCTCAGTGCGGCTCATGGACCCCACATTTAACCTCAAACGAGACTGAAGTTCTATCTGAGGTCGTACGTAGTTGCGATATAACTCTTGAGGATTAAAATAGTCGCACCGCTTGTCAGTGTACCCAAAAGCCACATCTTTCTGACCGAGACACAAAGATTGGTTAACGGCGGATTGCGAGGGCGGCGTTGGTTCCTCCTCTGTCGACCTATAGTTTTACGACTTACTAAATATCTCATAAACGAACATAAAAATTAATTGTCACTTGATTTAACGGTAAAGAAAAACATCGTGAGAAATCCTACACAACTGAGAGTTCTTTGAAAGTTGTCGAAGGTGTGTGAAGTCTACAAATCCGCACTTGGTCAGCGTGGTGGACTATGGTCTAACCCTTCTCATTCTGAGCGGAGACTTGTGCCCAGCAGTAGGACATTAATGGATCGATGATGAAACGAACATAACCTTGAAACGCTGTGAACGAATGAAATTTCTGGGGATCTAGTGTGGAATTGAAAAATCTTGCTCGAAAAACCTGGAGTCACGTTCGTATCGAGTTAAATTAAACACCAACCTGAATTGTACAACACACTCTGAAGTTCACGTCTAGTTGTTTGCTCGGAGCTAAAATTGTAACAAGAAGTAGAATTGACAGAACACTTATCTGTTTCCGTTAACCCAGATAAATTGTGTTGGGTCAATTTGATCTTGAAATAAAACTGGCAATGACATCAAACTCGAGGACGTGTCACATCGATTATTAGCAACAAGTTGTGATTTGATAAAATACTTTGCTGGGAAATAAAAATGATCGGATTGAACGGATTCATTCCGACTAACACAGTTTGAAAATAATGGAAGTCTCTTTAACACTGCGACGCTAATATTCGAAACGATCCACCCGTGCGGTGAGCAACACAACAGGCGTGTTTCAGTACGGCGGCATATACATATGCGTGCGAGCTGCACGGGTGGCGCGGACAGTTAAACACGACAGGTGTTTGCCGCAGTCAATGTGTTAAGTCAACTGTGGTAATATCACTGCCACATTTAAACCATTCGTGGCGTCGTTTCAGCAGTACCACCGCTAAATCTATTTCTGCTTTATAATAGCATGGTTAAACGCTATTTTATTCTGGGTTAAAGGGTGTGTAAGGGAGAAATATTTACGCTAGACCTTTCATATTAATCCTCAGGGGTAGCAATGCATGTTTAGCGGCCATCCGGTAGGGGCCTTCCTACTTGAGATTGTAGAATTCCATGGGTGACAGCGACCATTTATCATCAGCGGACTACATGGTCGTTTGCCATGTTATAGAAATAAATACACTTCCATATTCCAGTTTGATTGCTGCCGTATTCTTACAACGCGGCTATCTAAGTCCTCAGAAGTGGTGATGTATTTATATGTATTATATACGACTTCAAAAGTTTGAAGTTGAGATTGAGGCTTCAGATACCACATAATATCACGTGGCCTGCCCCTTAACGCCAAGTTTTCTGCTCTTTTAACATGAAAACAATAATTATTCTTAATAAAGCGGAAAGAAATCCTACATAATTAGATATAGCTTGTTCTCTTGCGGTGAGACAACGCGGCGAAGTTGGATTAATCCTCGGCGCCGGTGTTCTATACAGTTAGTAGGAAACTTTGTCAGAGATACGATCTTTTGACGACTCATTGGCTTAGTTAGTTGTTGTTGAAGATGACTAAGGAAAGTCACGCGCTGTGGAGTTTTTATAAGGTTAGTTTTCGTATAATAATAATCTTTAGATGAGTCAGAAATTGGTCACGAACAATAATAACCTCACACTATGTTCTGGGTGCCATGGTTACAAACAAAGACGAGTACATGGACACCCAGACCCTGAACTAAACTATATTATTTGGAGCGTCGTTTTCTATCTTCCATCACACATCCTCACACTTGGATTAATTAATATTGCTTTAATTTATAGAAAAATATGTGTCGGTTATTATTTTCCAAGCAATCGGTACTTGATAGATAAAGGTCATTAATGTTCCTCGCTTGCAGCAAACAGTGCACTTACAGTCGGAATGTAGGTAATACTGGGCCAAGAAGCAATCTGGAGGTGATTTAGACGTGGCTAATTTCCACTTGCTGGAAATGGACATTCTGAAAAGACACAAGTGAAGAGTGACGAGCGATTTGTCTGGAAAATTATTAAGTTACAGATAAGAAAATTTGATCTCAACTTGTACTGTAACTACGTTTCTGTCCCTAGGATAGACCTAATCCTATCTTAGGTTGTAGGTACAGACCTAAATCGATATGAAAAGTTCAATATAATATGCTAATGGCATTAACTTATTTGGCGATATATTTATATGGAATATAAGATGTTTTACTTTTAATATGCTTTTATTAGTTTCATATGTATGTATGTATGTTTGGATGTATATATGTATGTGTGTGTATGTTTGAAGCCGTTCAGTTTTCAACCATTCCTAGATGTACAAATAATTTGGAATTTCGTACACCTGTCAAGATCCGATGACAATACAATGATTTCACGACAATGACCTGGTATACTCATTAAGACCATAAACTCTTGATGATACGCCTATATACGCGCCTGTCAGTGACTGTACAGCAACACTGCCTTGAAGCGTAGTTAGTTAATTAGTTACTAGTTACAAAGCAGTGATAGCCTAGTGGTTAAGATTCCGGACTCGCCCCTAATGTTCGGGGTTTGAATTCAGCACGCTCCTCCATCATCTGATTTTTCGAAGTTATGTGCGTATTAGAAATTAATTATTACTTGCTTTAGGGTGACGGAAAACATTGTGTGCAAACCTACACATCTAAGACTTTTTTGTAAAGTTTTCGAAGGTGTGTGAAGTCTACTAATCCGCACTTAGTCAGCGTGGTAACTACGGCCAGCCTTCTCATTCTGAGCCCTGCCCTTGTGACTTATACCATCCAGTGGGACATTAAAGGGTTGATGGTGATGATGATGATGAATTAGTTACTTTTGTTTTTTGATAGTATAATTAATTATTGCTATCATGGTTTGCCTCTTCACGAACTTCATGGTTTGCTTCTGGAGGCATCACCACCGTATACCAGCAGTGTTAAAGGCTGTGTTCTAACTTAAAGGGTGTAACGATATAAACAAAACGTTCCATCTTAGTCCTTAGGGATAACAGTAATTCAACTCAATAGGTGGTAGAACTATAGTTCCACCGGGGAAGTACCACCGCCACCCTCATAATCCGCCGTGAGACAGTTTTTGTGTTTCGGCTGGAGAAGTGCGGTTACCGGAATATTTACATAAAGGCGACCATCATAGTCCTCAGGAATACGTATCTGAAGTTAAACGTATCTACGTATGAATTCAGATAGGACTTCAGTTTTGTTTAAGGTGTGTGGGTGTACATGAGTTGCAATGACCACTTGATATCAGGTTATTTGCTCGTTTCCTATTCGTCAAACATATAAAAAATTAATTCCATTTGGGATTAAGTACCAATATCTATGGACGGCAGTTACTTCCCATTAGGTGGACTGTCTGTTAATTTGTCATTACTATGCTATAATTTATTATTTCTATCTAAGCTTAATTTGTAAGTTAGTAGACGACATAGTAACTAGTTAACGACTTTATATATAAAATAAAAAGAGAATAGAATGCTTTTTTTAATTTCCGTCTCTAAGAATGTTCCTTTTGTTATCTAATTATACAAGAACTAATTAAGAAAATTGGCTGCCCTTTTGTACAATTGTTTTGCTTACTCTCTATTGAAAGGGTGTATTATGATTAATTGTAATGAAAGAAATTAGAAAGTTAAATTAGAAAACAAATTTAAGTTAATTAGAAAAAAGGGGGATTGTATATATCTGGAATACGATAAATTTTACAAATGAATCCAGGATTAACTATGTTATTCTGTTTCAAGTTTGTACTCTGACTAGTTTAATTAGCCATAAAGTTGCAAATATTTCTCGTTTATCTAGTCATTGATAAGTAGTAGAACTATAGTTCGTCCGGGGAAGTACCACCACCCCTCTCATAATCGGCCGTGAAGCAGTTTTTGTGATTCGGTTGGAGAGGTGCGATACCGGGCAGACTTACAGCGAGGCGACCATCTTAGTTCCCAAGAGTAGTGCCGCATCTACGTACGATCTCAAATAAAACTTCAGTTTTGTTTAACGTTAGATGTGGATTCCATTAGTGGCAGTGACCACTTAACATCAGGTGGCCGGCACGTTCGTTTGCTACTCTTCAAATCCTAAAAAAAACATGTATCAAAACAAAAACTATAGTTCGACTGGGCGATACCACCGTCGCTCTCACAATCGTCATTAAGAATTCCTGTATTTCGGTTCAAGAAGTGCGGTTGGTGGGTATATTTACAAGTGAGGCAACCATCTTAGTCCTCAGAAGTGAAAATATGCGTACGCCGTCAGATAGGCTACAGTTTTATTTGGGGTTAAATGTAGGTGTCCATGGGCTGCAGCGACCACTTAACATCAAGTGGCCTGCGCGCTCGTTTGCTACTCATCGAACATAAAGAAATAAGCGATTTTTGGTTTAAGTTATGAAATAGAAATTCGACATGTCTTAAAACGATTGGTTCCCCCGCGAATAAATCCAGTATCTACTGTCTATTCTGTTCTAAAATTAGAACATCAAATTCCATTATCTTCACATTTCTAGCCGGGTTGGGATTTCTGAAAGCTAATTTAGGAGCATTATTTCCGCTCCTCTTGCCCTTTGCGACACACAGTAGCTGGCGCGATGCCAGCTGGCCGCCCATTCATCTTCCTTTATGTACTTTTGATTAACCCTTTCCTTGTTTGTATCGCTATCGTTGAAACTATGCCTCGGTGGCCACTGAGCTCTTTACTTTGACAGTGCACTGATGCTTCATTCATTTAGTGCTGTTTGATATAAACGGTTTGACCTTGCCCCTTGGTTTTGCATTTCTCTAAATAAACAGTATGGTACTATATACTGTATAATTAAATTCAATGTTCTAAACTAACTAATTAACTAACCAAGTCTAAATTTTATTAATCAGTTAGATAAGTTCTGGCCACATATTTATTTTTGGTTTCCAAAATCAACATCGCTACTTAACTAACATACATACTTTTTAATAATAAATAGTTTCTGAAAGATTTCAAGACGAAAATTTTCATAAAAATAAAACTTCAACACATATCTCAAGTTTCATTGACTGTAAGTATGTTTCTATCCCTGAGTACATTATATGTATATTATAACAATCTTTAAGTCAAGACAGCACAAGGACTGCTGTTATAATGCTTCTGTGGCTATGCCGGAAGACCATTTTGAAGACATAGGATCTTGAGAGATTTTTATCCCAGTATTCTTTCGAAGATCTGAAGATCCTGTTGAGTTATTTTTATTTCAGTATTTCTTTTACAGGGTCTGAAGATACTACTGTATCTATTATATACAAGAGATACTTTTTCTTAGTCGCATGCTCTTGTCAGAGTGGTCGTTTCCGCGACGATGAAGGCGTCGAGAGAGTCCTTGCCTTCGCCGCGAATAGTTGCTGTTCCTGCAATACTTTATCGCGATTGGTTGCATCCTCTACACTGACCTATATTCGATACAAAAGGGTCATGATCCTTCTTCTTAGTCGCACACTCATATCAGAGTGGTCGTTTTCACGATGATAAAGGCATCGAGGAAATCGTTGTCTTAGCCGAGAGAGTTGGGGTCGTTGTTAAACTGACCTATAGAGGACTTTGTCTCTACTTTTATTGTGCCCGTCCAGCGATTTAGCGATAAACCTCTAGAACGTCTTCCTCTTACCTGATACCTTTTACCTTTTACCTTGTACAACAAGCCCTTCGGTCGAGTTTTCTTTTCTTATAATGTGGCTAAAGAACTTTAAGATTCGCCTCTGTACCGTCATACTTTTTTATGTGAGAAGATTAGAAACTGCTGCCCAGGGATATCCATATATAGTCCGCACTCTCGGTACGCGAGTGTGTCTTGCATATGGCCAATTTTTGTTCCTTTTTTATTTTTGAATTCAATTAAAATCTACGTTTTATTAACGTTCTTCCAAAAAATGATTTGGTTTATTTTGTCCACAGCGACGAAACGCGGGAAGTGGACGGCCGCGCGCGCTCCGAGTCTGGTGACGTGGACTCGGTGTACTGCGTGCGCGGTGCCCTCCACGACACACGGCAACGGGACCAGGTACTGTAATCACGGCTAAAGTTAATTTTTCCTATAGTATTCAAGTCATTTTGATAGGTGATAGGTTCATCCGTTCATCGTTCTTCCAACTTTATGGAGAGCTATTAGTTCATCCGGAGAGGTACCACTGCCACTCTCATAATTCTTGTATTCTTTCAGTTCTTGTATTTCAGTCGGAGACGTGCGGTGCTGGATATACTTACGGCGAGGTTTTTTAGCCCTCAGGAGTAGTGACGCATCTACGCACGACTTCAGATGGAATTTCAGTTTTGTTTGAGATGGTCTGCACGCCCTTTTGCTCCTTTACAAACATAAAAAATAACTTTATGAAAAGCTATGAATTCATCCCCGCGGTAGCACGCTGCCTCACAATACACCGTGAAGCATTTGTTGTGTTTCGGTTGGAAAGGTGTGGTTGTCATTTAAAAGTGAGGCAATCAAACTAGTCCTCAAAAGTAGTGTCGTATTTGTGTATTATCTTAGATAGGGCTTCAGTCCTGTCTGAGATTAAATGTGGATGTCCATTGGCTGCAACGACCACTTAACATGAGTTGACATGCACGCTCGTTTGCTACTCTTCCACGACCATGACATTAAAACCAGACAATTTATGAGGAACTATGTTACTCATACCTCAAAGTTGGGGCTGTAAATGTATTAATTGATACGACAGCTCTGACTATAATTGTGTTAGATGCAGAAGTTTCATCTCTGCTCATCAATTCTGAGCTATTGTTTTTGGCAGAAAGACAAATAGGAACACTATTTGTAGGTCGTTGCGGCAAAACTCTTCGCGGTACCACTGCGGTGGTATATTCATTTCTATTTGTCTTACAACAATAAATTAATATTAATATTTGTTTACCTGAGAAGAGTAGCGAACGAGCGTGCAAGTCATCTCATGTTAGGTGGCAACTGCAGCCCATGAACACCCACCTCTTACCTGAAATATGAACACTCATATCTTACCTTTAAGGTCGTACCGTCGGTTAACATGGTACGGATTTAGCTGTACCTAGCAGGCTGAAGTGCTAGTGGGCCGGTCACATCTGTCGAAGAGTCGACAACAGTTGAAGTAGACGGCTCTTAGAGTGAAGACCGCGTTTAGACAAACGTAGCGTGGGACACCCTCCTGCTAGGTGGCGCGACGGTGTGCGCCGGGCGGCTTGAAGTAACTGGATGCGACGAGCTGAAGATCGGGCTCAAAGGCGTCAGTCAGAGGCAATGCACTTAGCCCTCAGGAATAGTAACGCATCTACGTACGACCTCAAATATACCTTCAATCCTGTTTGCGTCATGTTCGATGTGACAACTTAACATCAGGTGGTTTGCATGCTCGTTTGCTACTTTTCTCACATAAAAAAGGCCAAGTGCGAGTCGAGGCGAGTCAGACTTGCGCACTGAAGGTTCCGTACAGACTTATTAAGTATGTAAATAAATGTTTTTTTTTTTGTGATGAAACTACAAATTTACGGTTTTCGGAATGTTCCCTTTAGTTGTGATCTAAGAGATTGCTTCTTGCCAAATTTCATGGTTCTAGGTTAACGGGAAGTACACAACAGATTTAGATTCCTTTGAGTGTCATATTTTGTGGCATATACGGTCGTTTTGGATTGCGTGGACTTAGATCTTGATTTTTTCATTGCTCCGATAGATTGCAGACATGAGTATTTGGTATTAATTTCAACTTGATACCTCCACGCGTTCTTGAGAAAAATGGTCTTGACAGACAGACGGACAAAGAAGTGATCCTATAAGGGTCCCTTTTCTCCTTTTTAGGTACGGAATCCTAAAAGGAAAACTGCAGTAATTTTGAAATTACAGACAAATATACGTAGTTAATTTTAATTTATACTAACCTCAATACATTAATTCGGTCTGTGATTTCGGAACGTCCGCATCGAACGAGTATAATTTAGTACAAAATGCAGCCATTATGCAAAGCACGCTGCCCAATTCACTCCACATCGATCTTCCTATCATTGTTTCAATTTCATTCTCGACTACGTAATTTCGATTCAATTTGTATGAATTTTGCGCTTTTAATAATAAGTGTTAGCTTAGTTTTAAGCTAATTTAGAGAGAATGGCGAGCGTTTTAGCGGATGCATTTTTAAATGGTTTCTCGGGAAGTTGTTTAACTTTGCAAGCTCTTGGCAAAATATCCCGACGCGGTCGTAAGATGTGACTTTTGTAAGTGCCTTTACATCGTTTATCCAATGTAGAGGTTCGTTGAAAGTATTCGGAGTGTCGAAGCTCTAACATACCTGACATTGTGAAGGTACTAACCTTGTTTCTGCTTGCTGACCAGCGATATACTTTTTATGCTTGAAGAGTATCTGACGAGCATGCAGGCTACCGAATTTTATGTGTTCACTGCAGCCTATGGACACCTATATTACCTACAGCCTATGGAGCTGAAGTCCTATCTGAAGTCATACGTAGATGCGTCACTACTCCTGAGAACTAAGAAGGTTACCTCCCTGTAAGTGTACCCGACAACTACACGAAAATATATGTACTTTATATTTATCATCATCATCAACCCATTTATGACCTAGTGCTGGGCACAGGTTTTCTCCCAGAACAACAAATGTCAGGCCATTGTCAGGTTAGTTGTCGGGTAAACTTATAACGAGGCGATCATCATAGTCCTCAGGAGTAATGTCGCATCTACGTAGGACCTCAAATAGGAATTCAGTCCTGCTTGAGATTATCTGTGGGTCTTCAGGGGCTGTAGTGACCACTTAACATCAGGAGGCCTGCTCGCTCGTTTACTACTCTTATCAGATTAAAAAGGTGCGATATCCGATTCGGGATATTGGGATTGGATCACTGCGGGTTCCGTGGTCCTTATAGCGATGTGCGTAGAATACGTTTTCAGTATAAACTACGGTATCAACTTTGGGTTATGAATTTGGCAGAATTCCAATAATTGCAAGTGCTACCGGGTCGTTTGGCCGTTACGTCACGGCTGCAAAACCAACAGAGTTTTTACAGCTATAACGAAATCGTTTTGAAATATGTTGCGTTTTGGATTTTTTTTACGATAGAATTTTGTCAACTCAATAAAATTGTTTACAAAAGTGCCTACAACTAGATTTTAAGGATGATCTCGAACATTATTTTATGCTTCGGTTTATAGTTAGCTTTTGAATTAGGAATACGTGAACATAGCTTAAAAAACAGTGACAGCCTTTTTGTATGGTCTGAGGTTCGATTCTTGCACGCATCTTTGATTTTTCGAAGTTATCTACGTATTAGAAATTAATTATTACTTGCTTTGACGGCGAAGGAAAATATCGCGAGAAAACCTGCATACCCGGAAATTCTTCGTAAAGCTCTCAAAAGGTGTGTAAAGTTTAACAAGCCGCACTTGGCCAACGTGGTGGACTGCTGAGTAGCTTGACTTTTCTTATTCTGAAAGGAGGTCCGTGCCCAGCAGTGGGACAATAATGGGTTGATGATAAAATATAGTTTTATTTAAAATTATTACAAATGCCTGTAGCAATATAAAATGGCAATCTGCAAAAAATATAAGGGAAATGTTTTGCTTCATTTTCCACGCGTTCCATCTTAGCCCTAATGGGCATTTGCGTGGGTTGCATGCTCGTTTGCTATTTCGCATAGAAAAAACACGTAGCAAGTTTATTTTACAAGGAAATCTATATAAATAGTACACACAACCACACAGCTACACGTTTTGCGCAGATTGCAACTGAACGACAAACTTAAGCAACATAGGGTGCGGTCGGGCCAGTTATTAAGCCGTTGTTAAAGTGTCGTTAAAGGTTGACAAACGCCTTATGAGCGGGTTGAAAACATCTGACACAGGTTCTTTTATGCAAGAAGAGTAGCAAACGAGCAAGCAGGCTTCCTAATGTTAAATCCTCACTGCAGCCCATGGGCATACACATCTAACATTAAACAGGACTGAAGTCCTATTTGAGATAGTAGATACGTCACTACTCCGAGGTCTA
>DWKL01003930.1:0-11036 GCA_018249415.1 Phareas burnsi
ATTTAGAATTTACTGTTAGATGTATGAAGTCTTATAAGTCTACAGCTGGACATAAATGTTCCCTGTAAAAGAGATAGTCGCTGGCACTTGAGTCTTTTTGACGGTGTTATTGACATCAATAGACGTAATTTCGTAAGAAGACGCTGCTAATTTGCTGGATTAAATCCTTTGATCGCTTTCTAAGAGTTCCAGAAAAAAAGGAATCAAATTATTCTATGCCAAAGCACGACGATGTATCGTTGTATGTACGTAAATCGTATCGTTAAGTATAAATATTATCCTTTAGAAAATAGGAAAGAAAGACGGATGGCGTACTAACGTGCTATGTTTCTAAATAACTACACAATAGCTATTTGACAGAGAGGGATCGCCTTTATTCAATAGGGTCCAAGAGATAGAATAAGGTTTTATAGACTACCCAGCCTATTGCGTCTTTGCTGGCAAGTAATGTTTTCGATAATGAGATTTGAAGGCTCGGTGAATTCATTCGTTTCGAGTTTGAACGTGATTATAGTGGTACAGACGTTGGAGTAATCGATTTTTTTGTGTTTGTGTTTCATTATTATAAAAATAATACTCACTTTTATTTTAATCATCTTTAATAATTTTCGTAAGATCATTTCAATTAATTTGATTTAATCATCTTTAATAATTTTCATAGATCATCTTTAATTAATTTGATTTAATTATCTTTAACATATGTCATAGATCATCTTTAAATAATTTGATTTGATATCATATACATAAATTAATATAATATTAGAATTACAAAACAAAACATATTATTTTACTGCCAACATTGATACCGTTATTTGACAGATGACTGACAAAACAAAGGCCAACGGCGCATTCACTCATTGAGTTTTATGTCCGCCGCCATTTTGCATTGCTTTGCTTTAAGCCATTTGCGACGCCTCATTTAAAGATTAATGATTTTTTTTATAGATTTCTAATACATTTTTCTGTGATACCTAATTATTTTTAATAGTTTAAAGATTTAAGTGTTGTTTGTTACGTTTTGTTAGTGTTTTCATAGCGTCTGCAATGGGTAGGAAGAAGAAGAAGGCATCGAAACCGTGGTGCTGGTATCCTTTATAAATACGAAATAAGTTGCGACACACTAATATCTGGCGACCTTCGGAAGTCGTAGCTCGGTAGTTTTGACCTATTTTCAAGTGAAACTGTGTTGTCTTTGTTTATTGACACATATATTTCCTTAGCTTAGTACTCAGGTATTGTAACAGGGAATTCGACGACGAGAAAATTCTGATTCAGCATCAAAAGGCGAAACATTTCAAATGTCATATATGTCACAAGAAACTGTACACTGGGCCCGGGTTGTCAATACACTGCATGCAGGTAGGTCAGCCCTGCAGAGTTGGCACGCGCGCCGCCCGCCCACGCCCCGTATTTTTCAACTCAGTCGGTGGCAGATATTTTGGCTCGCCTTACGCGCCAAATCGCGATCCTATAATAGTACTACGTAAATATCCGCCCTTACCATTAGACTGTCGGCAAAATTAATATGCAATCAATATTTGCTTCGATATTGCAGGTTCACAAGGAAGCTATAGACAAAGTACCAAATTCCTTACCGAATAGGTCAAATATAGAAATAGAAATTTATGGTATGGAAGGTATACCACCTGAGGATGTGAAGGAGCATGAAAAGCAGAAAACAGGTATAAAATTTTTATTTTTGAGTTGGGCTGCTGATCTTCGGATCATGTATGTACAACATTTTGTTTCTATTCTACTATTTATTAATTGGATTTTTTCGCTTGGGACACAGTAGCCTTAGATGTATATTGGTGTGTAGAATTAGTGTTCCAGAAAAGGTATGTCATTTCATTGAATTATAATAAATAGTTACAATTTAATTATTTATGTGTAACTGTTTAGGTGGTGGGAAGGTTTCAGACAGTGATGACGATGAACCGGCCGCCAAGAAAAAAGCCACTCCAGCTTTGGTGAGTATTTTTTTGTTAATAATTACAATAATTTATGTAGAATAAATAGTTCACATATTACATATTTCTCTGTGATGCTAATTCCCTGTTTATCTTTTTGCTCTAAGTAAGATTCATTATAATACCCTATGAAACTAAACAAATTATCACAAACTTATTATTTATGTAAAAGTTCAAGGCAATCTAACATATTAAAAAAACTTGCAAAGCAGAGGAAAATGTGTGTGTGTCTGTGTGTATCACTGACAAAATGTGACACTGTGTGAGTGTTGCTTTAGATAACCACAGATCCAGCTTTCCAGCACTAAAAAATATCAAGCCAACAAAAACCATTCAACTGTATTTTAGCTCTCATAGATCTTTATTCAAATTATATAAAAAACATGTTTCTTATTGAAAGCACTTTTTGACTTTCATAATAATGGTTTTGTACACCTATCTACATAGATGAATAGTAAAATTATCTCATTTTTCTGTTTAATGCTTTTTTTTTTAAAAAAAGCTTATGATAAAACATATGAATATCTGTGATAAATTTATGGATATCCCTATATGAATTATTATAAAATACATGGTCACATTAGTCATACTACATATACCTCTTGCCCAGGAGGTCCTAGCCCAGCTGTGGGATTAGAATGGGCCATACATATACCCTAAAATATAATTGATTGGATTACAGGATAGAGATAACAGTGAGTCGATTTCCGAATGAATATTGGTGTGTCAAAATGTGTAGATGACGATTAGTATTCATTTAGTGTGTGATGTTTTCACAATCATCATTCATTCTCATTATTGATTTCTATTCCATATTTAAATAGTTATGGGTATTAAAGATTACTAGTGACATAAATTCATTGCAAGTATCTAAGGAAAGGATTATAGAGATATGGTACTTAGGTAGGCATTAGGCCAATGTAATCCTTATCGTAATCATGATTACTGTAAACTTATAGTCATCCTAATTCTTGCATTATTGTTGTAACAAGTAATGTATATTATATATAGCATGACACTGTTATCTATAATCCGATCAGACAGGAATATCCAGCCATGTAAACAAATATAGGGACATTACTACCTATTGTCTATGGACGGATATACTGGACACAGCAAGTATTTCAAACATTTTACTTCATAATTTCACTTATAGATAATACAACCATAACTAATTATTAGTTATATGAATTATTATCAGTTAAAATTCTTAATTTTCAAAAACTAACATAACTAAGAAAGTCCAGAAAATGGAGTAGTTCAGAAAATTTCATTGATGTCAAGGAAATCATGTTAACCGATGTACAAAATTGTCATTATCATAAATTAAACAATGTTATCAAGAAAACTTGTCGGTGGTTTAATTTTTTTTATGGATTATGTAAATAAAATTATGAGCGAATCAATTTGATGTCACAAACTCTTAAAGGAATTCTGTTATGTTTACATAGTTGGACATTCCTACTGTTTCACTTTACACAAACAACATATATTTATCCCCGGTGTCAGTTGTGTTTCTACAAATCCAATCTTATTAAAGCCTTCACTTGACTACTCTACTAGTTTGCAAATGGTCTGTGCATTACAATTTGTTCAAATTAATATCTTAAGGCACCAGCTTAATACTGCAGCACATTGTTTTTGATATTGTTATAATAAAATTGAGTAATTTTATAATAATTTAATATTTTCCAGGGGGTGTATCTAGTCCATGGTCAAATAGGATTCTGAAGTAACTTTTTTTTTATGGGTCTGTTTGTATGTTCTATCTTAATAATAATACAATAAATTATCATACCTATGGGTATAAATAATGTGATTTTCCTTACCCCATAAGAGTGAAAAGAGGCGGTTACAAAAAGGAAAAAAAAATACATAATAAGATTAGCCATGTTATGAAAATTCCGAATCTACTTCATGTGCA
The DNA here is from genome assembly GCA_018249415.1 of Phareas burnsi. Lineage (NCBI taxonomy): Eukaryota > Metazoa > Arthropoda > Insecta > Lepidoptera > Hesperiidae > Phareas > Phareas burnsi. The sequence continues at coordinate 3,895 of DWKL01003930.1, forward strand.
TCTCGGCCACAAGCCAAGGCTCAGAAACTAAAGTTAAGTACATAACATGCAATAGGTACTTAAATCTATGAATATAAATTGCAGATTAAAACGTGAACAAAAACTCTGCCTATGCTTAACAATTAAATTGTAGTTCAATTCAAACTAACTATTGTGTAGAGTATGTAATCGTTCGAGATAATGAGACAAAAAAATGTAATTTTGTTCACAATCACCATTCCATACCATTGTCATGGTTATCATTTATAATATGCACATTTTCATCGTAGTAAATATATTTTTCTACTTAATTTTTTAAATAGACAATTACAGTACTTATGGTAGTGTGAAAAAGTTATGTTTCAAATATATGTTAACGTAATTATTATTCTCTAACCCACATCTCTATTTTTACTCATTTATTTTCTACACCAATATATACGTGTAAGCTTTAAATGTGTATATCATTTTTATTATAAAACAAATAGTGGATTATTCCCACTTTCCAATATAATGTTTTTGTTTACTTCACAGTTAGGTCCCGGCCCATCGTCGGTGACACCAGGTATCCTGCCCACTCCGATGGGCTCATTACCTCCGGGCATGTATCCTGGACACATGCAAATGAATCACATGATGCCACATTTTATGCAAGGCCCTCGGTAAGTTTGACCTAATCTTTCTGACTGATAGAAGTTCAATTGCTAGAACAATGTAACTTCATAAAAATATGTTATATTACAAGTGAGACACTTCATGTATGAATATCTGCATCTGACATATAAAGTTTTTGAGGCTACAGCCCCACACCAACTTTCCTTGATTTCTGGGTGCCATTTAAACATTCAAGAATAAGTATGTTAACATCTTGAACAGACATATCTATGCAAATTCGACATTTAAATGTCTGTGTGGCTGGTAATCAATTTCATTTCTATACAAGTATAGCCATGTAAGGAATTTAAGGGCCAACCAAAGACTATTTTGTTCAGTACTGAAGTTGAGCCATTTACAATCTACCTAATTCATAGGATTGGGGTTTTACTGATTTTATTTAGATACATTAATTATAAATTTAAATTCGAAAATATTTATAGTAGTTTTGAAGTCTTGTATTTTTCTGTTAATAGTTTATGTAGTTTATGTTTTATGTTTCTTAGAAACAGATTTAAAGCAGTATTAAGTATTTTCCAGGTTAATGATGCCCGGGATGAGGCCACTATTCCCCGCGGCGAGTGTTCCCACTTCGACGCCAAATAAACCCACCTTCCCCGCTTATAGGTAATATACAAAACGCATATTATATATATGAATTGGTTTATTCGTTTGTCTTCAATAAAATTTTAATGTATGCTTGAAATTGAAACTTAATTCATAACTTAATTTATAATAGGGTGCGTTTCTACGTTATTGTAGGATTAAATACTGTCGTGTTCTAATTTGAAGAAGATCTCAATGTAGCATTTGTCTAACATGCCTCTGCATCTTCCTTGTTATTGACCGTATAACAGAACAGCAATATATTTACGTCTCTTTTTTAAAATATAAATTAAAACATCTTATGAAAATATTGTCGAGACTATTCTGTCATTTTTTTCTGACATCCATAATGAGAATTAAAAATCAACAATCGAACATGGCAATTAGTTTTTCGTAATTACGTCATCGTTCCACTGGTCGAGCGATAAGTTCGACAACGTTAGACGAATGAATGTGAATGTGTAAGTTGAATTCCGCCAGCAACGCAACCATAAGCGCGCCGCCCACGACGTCGGCGGCGAGCGCGTCGCCCAAGGAGAACGGCGAGGTGCGGCCGCCCGCCGCCAACGCGTGCCCGCTGGTGACGGCCACGGGCGCCGGCGCCAAGATCGTACACCCGCCGGAGGACGTCTCGCTGGAGGAGATCCGCGCGCGCGCCGCCCGCTACCGGCCGCGGCCCGCGCCGCAGCCCGCGCCGCCGCCCGCGCCCGCGCACCACCCGCCCGGCGTCAGCACCAGTCAGGCCGAGGTAATATATTCTGTACGTGATACCTTTTTTTTATTATATTTGTCGTGTTTGGATTTAACGGTAGCTCTATATCATCGCCACGCGTTTTGTGATTTAACCTTTGTTTGCTGTTTAATTTACCTGTTATAAGCGTTGACTTAGAAATGGACGGACGTCGAAGTGTATTTTTATATTTAGTACTAGACCCGACATCCGTTTGTTATTAGGTCAATGATTGTAAGACTAATTAATTTTATTCATTACATTGATTTTTTGTTTTTAACATTTTGTACTTCAATTAATTACTATTATGATTTTGTCCAAGCACTGTTTGTAAATCAATTAGTGCTTCATTTGTATAAAATTTACATGTTTTATTATTTGTTCATTAGCCTTTTATATCCAATTAATTTAGTTACATTCCTGTTTCAGTGTAATTTGCTACTCGTAATATAGTTTGCAAGTTTCCCAAAAGTAGTTTACATATTCTTGTCATATTCATGGCAATTTATTCCTGTATTTAGTGCTTCGTTACATTCCACCATTATAGTTTACATTATTAATTTCATTATGATCTCATGTCCATAACCAGCACAAGTATATCAATATTATCGCTAACTATTTAATCCTCGAGGTGAAATTTTGGGCTAGTAAATTGCATAATCATAAATACTTGCCTATAATTGTAGAAGACTTAATATATTTCCATTTATAGGCATAACTTGTCTTCATCACTTCTGGCTCTCTGCATGTGTTGGACTTTTTAAAATTAATATTGTTCCGTGCCTTTGTTGTAATACTAGTAAGAAACTCTATCTCAACTGAGAAGATTCTGTGAGATACTCAATGCCATGTTACATTTGATACGTGATAATCATAAGAAATCTAACTCCACTATATTGCATTATAAATTATCAAAATGAAACTTGTTCAGAATGGTATACTACTGTCTAGTTTCATTTACATAAAATTACATATTTTTGTGTTCAGTCATGAGATTACCTAAAACAGGAGTTCCATGAAATTCTCAATAATGGCGCAAGTTATTACCTTCGAACAGCTGTTCAGTTATCTAAACTTCAAAGCTGTTTTAAAATGAAGTGTAGGTTATACTAAAACTTTTTTTATTTAATGTAGTAGAAGAAGCAGAATGACCACCATCGCACGGTAAGCGGTCACTGCCGCTCATAAACATCTATAATCAACACCGAACTGAATTGAAAGCCTATCTAAGATCGGCCGCAGACGCATTGCTACAGTTGAAAGTTAATTTAGAACACCTCAAATAAGAGTTTCTCCCTTACAAGACCATCCAAACCAGAACACAAAACGTTGAACAACGGCAACGCTGCTGTTACAAACGGGGATAGGTGTGTCGCTGTGTCTTCCAAAGTCCTACCAGGAAGGGCACACCACATTAAATATTTGTGTTTGTCAATGTATCAGCTGATCAGGTGACTAAAGTCAGCGTGTGTGTCAGGTGGCGGCGCACATGTCCGCGGCGGTGGCGGCGGCGGCGCGGCAGCAGCAGGCGGCGGCGTTGCGCCGGCCGATGGTGCAGCAGGTGGTGGGCGTGCTGCCGCAGTTGCAGCAGCTGCCGCAGCCGGTGCGCGTGGGCGTACCAGTGTCGATGCCCCCCGTGATGGGCGTGCTGCCCGTCATGCCGCAGTTCAACCTCATGCGGCCGCTGCAGCCCGGTCAGTACCCCGCGCGGCCCCACCCGCAATACTACGCGACCCGTTGACTGTCGGTTCCGTGTCGGCGGACCGTCGCTGCGTTTCCTATGATAGGTCTTGGTGCATTCTGAAAGCATTTTTCTGGTACGCTTCGTTCGTCCATATGTAACGGAAGCTGTTAACACTGATCAGTTGCCGAACTGGAATGTAGTTAGGCGGTTAAATCAAATAGTCCAGTTTAGATAAGTCGCCTCGTATTTTTGTTTTTATTCTACTTAATATATATATCCCTTTAAAGTCTCACTGGGCTATACATTTTGTGTACACACGATACTTGATCAAGTGATTAAAAAAACAATATATTTTGTAAACTTTACCTAAACGACAATACTGCCATCTAGTTTGTTATTCGGTCGTAATAACTGTTTGTCTAAAATTATCTCAATTGAGTCAAATGCAAGAAAACATTTACCAAAAATCCAAGGTAACGACGTGAACAAAAATTAACATATCTTCAAGTTCTCCACTATCAATATATTTTTATTGCATTTTTACTTTCGGAAAAATTAATGATCTCTAAAGTTGTTTGTTAGTATCTAGTATGTTACTTTTACTTTTCAAAAAACTAATTTTATAATTTAATTTCCTTTACGTAATATGGAACTGCTGGAACTGTACGTCATGTGCAACTAAACGATGAGCATAAACAATATAAGTCTTGTGACTCCATCCGATCTTCGGATTCTTGAAGTTGAAGAATTTAAGTCAATCATTATACTTTACTGTTTAGGCAGTTCCCCCAATTATTTTTTCTGTTGCTACTCTACTCCTGAATTGTAGGGTGGCCATATTTTAGCAGTCTATTCGACAATCAAACCATAAACTGTAATCACATAGACTCCAAATTATTTTTAATTAACTCCCTAGTCTGTTTTTTATTTAGAGACAGTAATTTAACACGTTGAGTGTTGCAAGCTTTTGCATAGTGAAGTAGGATGTACTACAATCGGAATTTATTAAAAAATATTACTAACGCACGTTGACTGCGGCAAACACACCTGTCGTGTTTTACTGTCCGCGCCACGCATGCGGCTGGCACGCGCACTGGCGTTCGGGTAACGCTTGAAAGCTGCGGGAACACAGCCGTCGTGCGTCAGGCTGCACGGATGGATTGTTTCGAATATTAGCGCCGCAGTCAACGTGTTAATAATAAACATATTTTCGTGTGATGTATTTAAGATTTACGTTCGTGGTAATAAAAAATAAAACACAAATACATTTCTATACCTTTTATTTAATTGGATGTAGATTCAGTAACAGACCAATATGATTTATTGGATTTTTTATGTTGACACCTAACCGAACAGACGACATGAAAAATAATCGCACCTGAACCCAGTTAACATTTATTATCGTACTTATTATTGCCTTAGTACTTTAAAGCAAAATTAAAAGTTGAATACAATTTAATTCGGTTGTTTTACGATTCAAGTAACCGGAAACAGAGAAATCTCTACCGTAAAAACCAGGCATCCCTTGCGGTTCCCATTTACGGCTGCTATGTTACGATTTCTAATTAAAAAAACAGACTGCGTAATACAAGTAATTGTTCATGCAAATAAGTTCGTGTACATGCGGCAGCAGGCCAACCGACTGGGCCAACGGGTCACATCATAGGCCAATAACATTTTTGGGCGTTGTTTTGCGTGAGATCTATTTGACTTATGTAATATCAAAATGTATTGTATTGCATCAGAAGTTTATTCAATTATCTCGTCTATGATAATTTATTGTTTATATATAAATTGCACTCGCAATTGGCTCTGTTATATACTGTACTGTACTGTACTGTACTGTAACTACTGTTGTCATCCAGTGTACTGGTTAATTTATGGATATTCCCAAATTAATATTATTTTTATGTATTCACCTGGCTGCAGGTCACTTCTTTGCTACCAATTTTCCACTGAGTATAAACAAGTATCAAAGCAATTTATATACCAAAGTGCTAACAGTAACAGAGTAGGATAACATACGATAGTTATTCCTGAAGGTGCTCCAGTTGCCCAAACGCAGCGACGATCCGCCAGCGCCGCGTCCTCCACCACCAAAGTTTCTCTCATTACGATTGTACCGCCAAAATTGTCGATTCATGTTGGTATATATATTTTTTTGTGTTTTGTAGAAATATACCGGCATAAATCTATCCTCTGATACTCGAACGAGTTAGATAAATTTAAGTATAAGATGTTCCATAGATGAGACTACAAATGTTGATGTCTTTCCAGATGACAGCATCAATAGTTGAGATAAAGAGTATAGCGATATCCACGCGCTAGGGCCGAGGGCGTAGTCGTTCGGTAGGCCGCCTCGCTCGCGCCGGGGCAATGTGTACTCGATGTTGAAAGTCCACTTTTGTTAAACAATATTGTATGTTTGTCAATCGAAAGGCTAAGAGAGACTGCATCCGACACATCCCGAAGATTACGAGCGTAGGACTATAGCTACAGACATATTTTTATATCGATCGAGAATAATAATAAGACAGAAATATTTTTTTGACAATGTATCACTGACGATAGACTTAATCTGCATTTACTTAGGATAATGTAAGTCGGCCTGCGGTGGCCCTGTGCGGCGCCGAGTGGGCGGCGCGCGTAGCGCGGTACGGTGTAGCGATCGTCTCTAGGTTTGCTCGAGCATTTATCTGTTATACGAACGTGACTGTAACTAGATGTACAAGTGACGTATCTGCGTGGAAAATGGATCGAGTCGTGTCATGTTAAATTCTCCAATAAACTGTGCTTTGTCGTGTCAATTTTATTTCTGTTTTCCACGGCAGGGCTCCGACCGCGACGTCGGTCGAGCGAGCGGTACGCGGCTTTAGTCTTTCCGTTCCATAGCGTTAAATACGAGGCGGCTATTGTATTGAGCGCGGGCGCGGCCGCAGTGAGCCGCGGCCCCGCTCCGCCCCGCCGCCGCCGTTGAGCTCGTCTCTTTACCTATTCTATGTACACTCGTAACAGCTTGTCCGATACTCACACCCCTAACACCCACTAACACCGGGCGACCTCCGCCTCTCCCCATAGAGACGCCCCGACCCGTGCGTAACACTCAAGACTAAAACTGTGACTTCGATGTGCCATCCGCACTATCGGAGCGTCGGACTCGAAACTGAGCGGTAACTTTATTCACATTCCTTAATGGACTTGCTTTATGTAGTAGCTCTTTATACTGTCTCGACTCTCTCGTAGCGTCGTATCCGATGCGACCCTTGTCGGTTCACGGGTGGGTACACTAATATTATATTTACGTACAGTAGTTTTGTCGCTTTAAGATGTGCATGTACCGAGGACTAGTCGTCGGCCGGGGCGCGCGCGCGGCCGCCTCGGCCCGCACCGAACATGCATGTTCTCCGGAATTCGATTACCACCATCGCCGTATTTTGACAGTGTGATTTCTCATGTGAATTATTTATCCTACCTACCTGTGTTCCTCCG
>DWKL01003931.1:0-11035 GCA_018249415.1 Phareas burnsi
TCCTCAGGAGTAGTGACGCATCCACGTACAACCTCAAACGGAACTTCGGTCTTGTTTGGGGTTGGATGTGGGTGTCCATGGGTTGCGGTGACCACTTAACATCAGGGAGTGAGAAGAGTAGCAAACGACCGTGCACGTCACCTGCTGTTATATAGCCACTGCAGCCCATGGACACCCACATCTACCCCAAATAGAACTGATGTCTTACATGAGGTCGTACGTAGATGTGTTACTACCCCTGAGAACTACGATTGTCGCCTCGCTATAATTATACCGGGCAAATGCACCACTCCAACCGAAAAAATAGTATTGCTTCTCAGTGGATTATGAAGGCGGTGCTACCTTCCCGGACGAACGAGTTCTATCACCTATTTCTACGTTTTTCAAAAAGTCTTCGACACTTCACGGTTTTTAACACTTTGACTGCCACAAACGCACCTGTCATGTTTTACCGTCCGCGTCACCCGTATGGCTCGGTCGTACCGCCATACTGGATCACGTCTGTTGTGTTGCGCGCCGCAAGGGTTGTTTCGAATATTAGCCACCGCAGTCAACGTGTTAACAGAAGCCGCTTCCATATTTCCGTCCATAACTACGTCAGAGGTCTGCAATCGGTCAAGCAATCCCTGCCGGTCGGCTGATCACTTATTGCTTCCACTTTTATGGTTCCTATTTATAAGATAGAGGCGATCGTTTAAGCTATCTGCGTTTGCATTGGATTCCGCTGTGGTTTCTCGTTTTCGTTGATTTGTATTCATGCATGAAGGAAATCTGTGGACCTAGACAAAGCTACCAAATAAATCCAATCAATAGATATATGTAATATAACAGTGATAGCCTAGTGGTAAGATTTTCGCCTCTCACACTAGGTGTCCGAAGATCATATCCCGGATGCACCTATGATTTTTCGACGTTATGCACGTATTAGAAATTAACTATCACTTGATTTAGATCTGAGAATTCTCTGTAATGTTCTCGAAGGCGTGTTAAGGCTATCAATTCGCGACAGGCAAGCGTGATGGTCTCCATAGACCATCAGGGTTAGTCCATACTAACCCTTCTCATTCTGAAAGGAAACCCAAGCAGCGGGACAGTAATGGGTTGATAGTTATGATGTAAAATTAGAGCGTCCGTCTTTTAACGATTTCATATAAAATTCCTGTTCTCTTTGAAGTTGATAACAGAAGTCCATGGGCAGTAACAGCCTAGTGGTAAGACCCCGGCTTCTCCACGACGACTCGCAACTTCTGGTACAAATCCCGGACACGTACGCAATATCAATTCAACATAATATTAGATATCAATGATCGCTTGCTTTAAAGATGAAGAAAACATCTTGAAGAAACCTTTATGCCTGAGAGACTCTTATATAATTTCCAAATGTGTATAAAGTATACCAATCGGTACTTGATTATCGTAATAGACTATGATCTAACTCTTCTCATTCACCCCCCCCCCCCCCCCCCCCCCTCTGGGTCCCCGGGCCGCGACAGCGCGTCGCGGACACCGCACCGTTCCAACTCGTCGTCACCCCGTCTCCTGGTTACTTTTGTTACTTACATTTATAATCACTGTTTATTGATCAGTCATAGTTGAGTTTGTAACGTTACCAAAGATTTTCGATGTGTGACATCATCTATCTTATAATTTGATTTGTCTGTACCGATTCTGAACTAGTTAGCGAGTGAGCTCGTCCCCGAGCGCAGCGTGTCGATGTCTCTCACGGAGTGTGCAACGTCAGTACCCATTCCCCTAGTACTTATGTGTAAAATATTATCAATATTAGCCAGCAATCAGTCTGTCCGCAGGAGTGCTTCCATGTTTTTACGATGTTTAAGAATACGCTAATTTAGACGGTTTTTATGACTTTCCCAAGCGAGATTAGCCGCTGCACTGGGCTGGCTTTCGAATTGACAATATTTCTAGCCTCTCGTAGCTTAGATCGACGGAATCAATGTTAGTGTGTCGGCCCCAGTTGTTTTATATAGATTGACGTCGTCGTATTGTCGGTTGAAAGCAACGTGAGACAGCGCGGCGCCGACCTTTTTTAAATCGTCTTCATCTAAATAATATCTTTAATCTCTAAATTTTAAATGAAATTTTAATGGTTTTTTATGTTTTCAAAAGTATATTCTGTTTTAGAAACGAAATGAATTAAGACTATTCAGCTCTTTTTAGAATGAGAACTATTTTGATATTCGATATCCAGTTTAATCCGAATGATTGTTTCGTTTGCACAAATGGTGTTGTACGTTTTATTGTTCCCGAGATTTTAATTGTTAGTCGTTTGTTTTTGTTATTCTTTATTGTTCTTGTTAATTTTTATATCAAATATGAGTGGAACTGCCCATTTCGAAGACTTTGGGCTAGCCAGTCTAGCGACCAAGTGAGACGTGACACATCATGCCACATATCAATGTTACCTTTAACTCGTCTTAAAGGGCCGGATTCTCGTCTGCAACCGGCCTCCGTCACTGTTACGGACTTGTCCCGTGCCAGAGTAACGATTTCGTAGATAATCTAGGACCCTAACTTTATGGCAATTCGTATCAATATTTCGTCAAAATACGACAGAAGAAATGAGTAGTCCGTCTGACTGTCATTTCTTTCATCCAAAGATATCAACATTAACAGTTAACAATAAAATATTACCTCTAGATATCACATATCACATTCATATTGATGGAAATGCCATTCGTTCAGTATCTTAGCAAATCGCTTTTAGTTCATCGTTCTCTGTCTGACAACTTGTTGGTCCGTTGCAGAAGATTCTCTGACTTGCTTACAATATCATCAAAGACTCGTATGTAGAGCTTTGGCGCACAAGAATCAACCTTATGTATTGATAGATATAAGCCCTATTATTAATCCTACGTACCGTTTGGACATAATCGTGTATCTTTTGTAGATTTTGCATTTAAGCCCGTGTATTGTGACAAGTGTATACCGATAACGTGAGTGTGTTCTGTGTGAATTCTTCTTTGGATTTAAGAGATCATGAGAAAATTCTAGATCGGATGCTTTGGAATTTTAATCGTTTCGTCGGAATGTTTTAAATCTAAACTGAGGAATATTTCAAAAAGTTTGCTGCAAATATATTGTGTGTTGTCGCCAATGTATCAATGTATTGTATGCCGTTCTCGTCATATTATGAAGAAGAAAATGTATTAGAACAATCTGAGACTTTGGTACTGTCTCCTGGTACACAGGTGATAACATAAAACTTTATGTTATCACCTCTCATCTCTACAGTTCTACGGCATTGCAAAATACATTAGTGAAGTGTTTAAATTTTTCCATGATCTCTCAAATACACATATTTCAACTTCAGTTTCTTCCTTACCGTTGCTTCTATTTCAACTAAAACTTAAAACTATCTTCTAAGAGTCGTCTTGTTACTATCAGAGAGAATTATCATCTCATTTTTATTATTAGAAAGTTTGGCTTGAATCTTTCTGATTTTATTCAACTTTTATAAATTCGTTTTATAAAAGTTGAATAAAATTTATAAATCTCTTGTATTTTATATTACGGGTATTTTATTATTATTATCTACTTCTTGTTCCTTCATGACAATATCACTGGACCGTGTACCGCATCTGCGACATTAACGTTTCGTTTGTCTAAATGTCTATTTTTTCAGCTTTCTCTGTCTAAACTATCACTGTACCTTCATCTTTGAAATGTATTTGTAACAGTATAATCATGCCATTATAAGATATTGATGTGAAACATGATAGTTAAGGAATCGTGTTAGACAATACAATATTTGATATTTAATAAAATTTGATTGTGTTTTTGTATGAATTGCCTTTTATTTTGCGCGCCTTGATAAACTAAATTATGTCATACTAAAATTCTATTACTAGTGAATAACTTAGAATTAAACACAGTGAGATCAAGTGAGACTTTTTTTTAATTTTACGTAAAGTTTGAATGAAACAAATTAGATTCGAATTTCGAATTCGAATTAGATTAAAATGCAACGTAAAATCCAACTAATTTAGGAGTAGGTATTTTGTTTTTTGGGGAATAGGGCGATGCACAGCACACGTTCGAAGTTTCCCGTATGGGATTCTCAGCAACGCGTCCTAGGTGACTTTCATCCTGATCCTAGTAGTCCCCAGATGTAAATAACCTTGAAATCTTGAGCGATCAGCCTGCTCTGATCGTTCAAGATGCTGTGGTCGTTCATTTTTTGTTACTTCGAGAAGATGACTTGTTGTGGTCACAAGTTTGTCATTCGTAGCGAAACGAAGTGACCGACGGGGGGCTACTGCCCCACGAAGTGTCGTAGTGAGCTTCACGCAGAAAAGCACCGGTAGGTTAGAATGGCCCTTGGACATCCATATCTAACCGCAAAAAGGACTGAACCCTATCTGAAGTCGTACGTATATAACAAACACCACTCTTAACACGTTGACTGCGGCGGCTAATATTCGAAACAATGCACCCGTGCGGCGCGCAACACAATAGTGTGTTTCAATACGGCGGCACGCACCGTATGCATGCGAGCCGCAAGGATGGCACGGAAAGTGAAACACGACAGGCGCGTTTGCCGCAGTCAATGTGTTAAAGATAGTAGGGACAGAAGAACTCTTGCTTGTAAGTGTATAAAGTTAAAAAACAAAACGAAAACAAATTATTTGAAAATTATTTTTAATTAATATTGATCAACAGTCATTACATTATTGCTCCATCTTCAGATTCACCAATGCTACCGGGTCATATTTTAAGTCCGCTAATCCTCTTCTAACAATATCGTTCACTCTCGCCCCTCGCAGCTGTTTCCTGTATGTCAGTACTTCTTTCTCAGCTACTGCTAGATTATCCCTATTATTAAGTAACACCTGTGGAAGTATAATACTTTTATATTAAGCCCTTCAGAAGTTTAAGTACTGCGTTATACATTTTTAATTATCTTATTTGTACGAACGAATTTGTATAACTTTATTTGTACGAACTTCTGCTTTTGATTTGTCAATTTTGTGTTTCTAAACAACTCTTACGCTTAAAAGAAGTTCTTCAAATTATATAAAATTTAAACAAAATTACAAAAAGAAGTTAAGGATTAGTTAACACATTTTTTATTAGAAAAATACTCAATTATAATTCTGTTTAACACTAAATAGCTGAATAACTAGATGTGGAAAACTCCGCAGCAGCTTTTTGCGCCTTGACCATGGTCGGAGAATTAAATGAAAAAGTATCTGAACAATAATAATCCTTCAGCGTTTTCATGTCCACTTCCAACGGCCCGCTTGCTTTATGTTTGGTGTCGACTAAAGGAGGTATTAATTCAGAAAATAGCTTCTTTTGGTACTGCCCCAAGTTGACAAAATTTGGACTAACTTGAGCTAATCTCCAACACAAAGAACTTGCATCACTATAAAATAAACAAATGCCGGTATATTCCGCTAGAGCCCGAATTATCTTCCAATCATGGCGAGCTTTCCCAGGGGGCGTGACAGCTGGCATTGCGTATTGAGCACGACACTCTACATTCAAAAATGTTCCACCAGATTCTGAGTAAGCACTCCCTGGCAGAATAATTGAAGCATACTCTGACCCACGGTCGCCTTGGAATCCTATATAAATGACCTTACAACCGGGTCCAGGGTTCCAATCATAAAACATGCTATCAGCTCCTAATGATATCAATACACTAGGACCGTACATTTTAATAGCGTTCAAAGCCCCTGGTTTCCAGCCGCCTTCCAAAGCACCAGCAAAGCTCGCTTCTCTCGTTAAAACATTCAAGACTGTCCATTCAGAATCTCCTCTAAAACAAGCCGCTATATTGCTTAGAGAACACATAATTTGACCACCATTCGGAGTTCCTAACAGAGACACTCCTACAAGTATAAGAGGTTTCTTAGCCCCTTTTAAGGCTTCTCCAGCTTTACATACTGCAGATGCATCTTCTCCTAAATAGTTTACATAATAATTAAACTCACATTTGGGACCAATATAATAAATGTCACATTCGTTAAACATATATGCCTGTCTTATCCAAGCGTTTAAAACTGGAGCCTCAAATCTTGGATGCGTGCCTACTAATAGAATTTTGTCTGCTTTTAAAATGTCCTTCATATTTATATTCAATGAATATCCAGCCCGAATATCGATGCCTGATGTGGAATATGTTAGATCTCTTTCTACATATGTGTGGTCAGATCCGAGCATATTAAGAAAGTCCTTCGCAGGGACTAACGTCTCGACGTTGCAATGAGGTCCCGCAACTGCCATAATCTTGCTTGGATTAGTGCACCTTATCAAATTTGCAGTCATTTTTAATGCACAATCCCACTCTATAGGGCATAAGCATTCTTCATTTCTATACATAGGTGTAACTAATCTCTGCATCTCCAATGAATCTATCGCCCACCTTCCTTTGTCTGAAACCCATTCCTGATTAACTTCGTCGTTTTCTCGTGGTAAAACTCGCAATACTCTATCAAATCTGTAATTCAGGACAATGTTTGTACCAGTAGCGTCGGTAACATCAATTGAATTAGTTCTTTTGACTTCCCAGGGTCGTGCCTTGAATCTGTAGGGTATAGCAGTTAGTGCACCTACGGGGCATAAATCAATGATATTTCCAGATAGTTCAGATAGAAACATTTTCTCTACATACGTGCCAACTAACATATCACTACCTCGTCCAGACGTACCTAGTACATCCAGGCCACAAACTTGAGATGCAAAACGTATGCACCGCGTGCAATGAATGCATCGCGTCATTTCGGTACGAATGAGAGGTCCTAGATTTTTATTCTCCGCGGCTCTTTTTCCCGTAAAGTGTATTTCCGTAAACCTGGTGCGATCATTCCCAAACCTCATTGACAGGTCCTGCAAATCACATTCGCCTCCTTGGTCACATATGGGACAATCTAACGGGTGGTCCGCCAAAATGAATTCTAAGACACCTTCCTGAGCCTGCTTCGTTACGTTGCAATTTGTGCGTATTTTCATATCTTTAGACACGGGCATAGCACAGGCTATCTGTGGTTTCCACATGCCTTCAACTTGAACTAAACACATTCGACAATTTCCTGCAATGGAGAGCCGCTCGTGATAACAGAACGTAGGTATCGTGACACGTTCTCGTCGTAAAGCCTGGAGGATCGTGAAATAGCTGGGGACGGTAATCGGTTTGCCATTGATAAACACATTTACGTCTTTCGTCTGAGTTCGTATTTGTGTTCTTAAACATGTGCTGTAGAGTACGTAGAGTCCATTATGTTTCCTGAACATAATTTTGTGGATTATAGTTCACAGTAATCAACACGAAAATACACAATTACATTTGTCAAAGTAATTTGATAACCATATGTCATTATTATTTTTTATCAATATAATCAAATATTTATTTTAAAATACCTTTTAAGAACACGCTTAAGCTTTATTAATTTTTATTAGAAGACCTTGGTCACTATTGAAGGTAGACTAAAAGTTTGCTAATAATATTTACCTGATGGATTGTACTAACAAGTTGAATTAACGCCTCTTTAAATTGCACAAAAGTTTCAGTAGCTCTCTGGTATCTGAAATTAATGAACAACTATTGTAGAGTAGGAGATTTTAAGCCATCATATGCACTACGGCAAATACCATTGCTCTCCTTACTTATGATCGTGCATAGTATCAGTAAACGCGTAGTCCAACGCGAGACGCAGCGAGCGGGCGGCGCGCGGCGCGGCGGGCGCAGCAAGTACGCGACGCGCGCCACGCTCGCTACAACGCGCGCGGATGAACACGTGACACGCGTCCGCGCACGCCGCCGTGCGCTCCCACCCGTTTCTGTTGATAACAGTGATGATAGTGACAATGATGACATCGTGACAGAAGACAACTCAGATTTGGCAATTTTTTTTGTTGATATTGGTTGTTTGCAATATAATCTCATTAAGATTGACAATTATTTGCAATAATTGCATTTTTTGCATACCGCAAAAACGAAAAATATATATAAACGAACATTCGAACTAATATGGAAGCCTTTTTAATTTTTCACATATTTTTATTATTTGTTACTGTGTAAAAATTACCTACGGTTCAATAGATACAACTACAACCGTAGTAGTTCGGCGTAACAGCGAACTTCCTTACGTAATCCTAACAATTTATTTAACGATTTTCATATTTCCCTTTTTTCTTGAAAGCATAATAAAGAATCTGTAAACATTTCATCTATGTCTATTACCATTCAAATAGACCCCTGTAACACACATACAGTCATCGTAAGCTTAGAAGCCGGGTTCCGTTAATCCGTTGGGTACAGGACTCTAAAAATAAATCAATCAATTGAAAGAAAACTTTATTCGTGAACGACGCATACAGCGCTACACACAGAATTAATAGATTATCACCAACCCATTAATATCCCATTACTGGACACGGACCTCCTCGCAAAATGAAAGAGGTTAGGTTAGGTCCACCACGCTGGACAAGTGTCAATTGGTAGACTTTATATATGTTCAAGAACTTTACAGAGAACTCTCAGGTATATTTCCTCACGATGTTTTTCTTCACCGTTAAAGTAAGGTATAATTAATTTCGTATACGCACATAAATATTAGAAGACTCCCAGTGAATCTTAATCACTAACCACTGTTTAAAACGTTGACTGCAGCACTAATATTCGAAATAATCCACCCGTTCCGCGTGCAACACAACAGGCGTGTTTCAGTACGACTGCACACCGTATGCCTGTGCGCCGCACGGGTGGCGCGAACAGTAAAACACGACAGGTGCATTTGCCGCAGTCAACGAGTGTGTTAATAAATAATAATATAATAAGTATTAGCTTACTTGCCAACGGAAGCCAGCTTCCACGCTGGCAGCGCGTCGTCCAACAATCGCAATGCCGCATGGACGTATTCTACGGCGGCGCGCAACCGAGCGCCGACGGACGCGAGGGCATTTCGAAGTGCATGCGCCCGCCCCAGCGCGCCCTCTATGGCTGTACCAGGCCGTGAACCATTGCTCCATATTGCATCTTTACATGTTATAAAGTACGATTAACACGTTCACTACAGTGGCTAATATTCGAAACAATCTACCCATGCGGCGCGCAACACAACAGGCGTGTTTCAGTACGGCGGCACACACCACATGCGTGCGTGCAGCACCGGTGGCGCAGACAGTAAAGCAAGACAGGTGCGTTTGCTGCAGTCAAAATGTTAAAAAGTTTATTTGTAAATGTACTTGGAAGCACCGATTCCCGAGTCCGAGTCCGAGTCCGAGTCCCAACACGCCTTCTATGGCCGTACCAGACCTCGAACTGTTACTCTATATTGAATCTTTACACGTTACAAAGTACGACTAAAAAGTTAATTTATAAATCTACTTGGAAGCACATATGGACACAAAAGCGCTTCGAAGCGCGTTCGCCCCGCCCCAACGCGCCCTCTATGGCCGTACTGAGCCGTGAAGCGTTGCCCCATACTGAATCTTTAGTCATTATAAACAACGATTAAAATGTTTATTGTAAGTCTTGTTGTAAACACCGACAGACGCGAAAGCGATTCGCACCGCACAAACCGTTGATACATACTTAATCTTTACAAGTTACAAATGCGTTTAAAATGTTTATTTGTAAATCTATTTGAAACCATGAAAACACAGACATATGACAGCGCGATTCGCACTGTGTGTGCTCGGCCCCTCTATTGCCGTACCGGACCCTCTATTGCCGTACCGGACCGTGAACCATCGCGCCACACTAAATATTTACACGTTATAAAGTACGATTGAAATGTTTATGTAAATTTAGTTAAAAACTCCGATAAAAGCGTGACTCCTCCTTCGAGGGTCTTACACAACGCACACTTTTTTTTATAAGCAAGCAAAATTAAATGGATTATTTTATTGTATACATGATTGGTTATAATCACAAAGCATTCGCAGCGCCCTCGTACGGTACACAGCGTGAAATTAAACATAAGATAAAAAAACCACAGCTATCACAAGTAACATAATTAACACCTTCAGGATATAGTTGATATAATTTTGAATTTCATTTGCATTGGCATTTAAAAGCTTCTGATGCGGTAAAAATATATTTAAGTAGAAGCCGAACAATTATATGTATTTTTTTAAAGCAAGCATCAAATTAATTTTAATTCGACTTCGTTCATACAAAACTCTAAACGAAATCAGCTACTTACCAAGTAATTGCTGCAATTGCCTATACAAAGCACGAGTGCGCAGCAAATGCGCGTGTAACACGCGCTGTTCCCGCTGCAACTCGCGCTGCCTCGTGCGTAACCACATAAGCTCCAACCGACGCATTTCCTACATATTTCCAGATGCCAAACCTTACAAAATGTTGTCACCGTTACAGGTTTTTTATATCAGAAGAGAAGCAAACAAGCGTGAAGACCACCTGATATTAAGCATCAACTGCAGCCCATAGACATTCACACCTGGCCTAGAACAGGACTGAAGTCCAATTAGGAGGAGGACATAGATGCGTTTCTAGTTCTTAGAGCTAAGATGGTCGCCTCACTTGTAAGTGTATGCGATAATCACATCTCTCCGACCGAAATATAATAGCTTTATGGTGGATTGCTTACTCGGTGACTGTACCTCCCCGATCGAACTATAGTTCTAAAGAATACTATCCACGAAACGCGTGATGCCTTTAAGAATCTACTCTTACAAGAAACGCGTTTGGGAATCGATTCTTACTGTTAGACCAAAGCTAAATATGTATTCAGATAAGTTTACTTTCCTATTCACATTTGCTACAAAATCTTCATTCTCAGAAGCCAAGATTGGACGTCTGTATAAATCTAAACTGACAAACATCTGCAAGAGAAAGAAAGAGATGGTAAATATACATGATAAACATTGAGCTACCGTCAAGTGAACCGGCTCTGCACCCTAAAATGACGGAGGTAATATAGCAACAAAACGCAATATCCGCAACAAAAAGGTGGTAGAACAATCGTTCGTCTGGGAAGTACCACCGCCGCCCTCATAATCCGCCGTGAAGCAGTTGTTGTGTTTCGGTTGGAGAGGTGCGGTT
>DWKL01003932.1:0-11035 GCA_018249415.1 Phareas burnsi
GGTGATGTGGGCACCAAATCGAACAGCTCCTCGGAGCACTCACCATTGTAAAGCCTATAGAACACGCAGAGGGATTCTCTTTATAAATAAATATAAAGCCACTGTCTAATTTATTCGCGCAGATACAGACAGCCCGATGAAACATTTCCTGTAAGGTTTATGTTTTCTGACGTTGCATCTGTCTAATGATTATTTGTAAGGCATCTTAACAAATAGATACTATCGGTCTCATTATGCTTGTCTAAGCCATTTATCTCCCGCATACCGCAATGAGTTTATCGTTCATCCAATAGAAGAATGGCGTAATTACAAAAAAAAAATTGTCATATTGCACTTTTGATGTCATAAATCCTGAAAGAACGCGGACGATTTGTTTATACAAAAAATGACAAAATTGTTCTTAGAGTAGTTTTCAATAGAGATGATACATATTAGTTGATTTACAATTGTTGACGTTTAAAAAAGTAATTCTATAAATGATCTACTTTGAATAAATATGTTTTGATTTGATTTGATGTGAATTCCAAACTTATAAATGCTTCTCTCGAAAATTGCAATTGTTCTGTCGGATGAGTGAGAAGTGTTTCAAAACTTACTACATTTTAGGAGTTTATTTCATTACTTCTTCTATGTATAAGGGAATCTAAATTAATCACAAGAGCTTCGCAACGTTGATAAGTAGCCGAAACGCGTGACGATCGACAGTTATCGTACTTCTGTGACACAGGCACTCGTTCCGATTCGACGGGCCCCGTCGGATCGATTCGGAAGCCCCATAACACAGTCCGATATTATAACAATAACATTCTATACGTATATCTGATATTGATTTCGAGAAAGTGCCTTCCCCGAAGCTCATATGCTTCTATTTGCCCGGTAACAAAAGTAACAAAAAAAAAATACCATTTTTAAATATGTTGATATTGATTTCGAGAAAGTGCCTTCCCCGAAACTTATGTGTTTTTATTTGCACGGTAACAAAAGTAACAAAAAAAATACCGTTAAATATGTCTGTCTTTTGCCGGGTTGATCGGGGGAAAAACTGAGTTTGAAGATTCTTTCACAGCAAGATTGAGTTTTTCTCTAGTGTCCATTTTTGTGTTCCAAATGTAATTTGTGTTTCCAAAAATAAATTATTTAACATTTGACAACACAATTGATGTGCGATTTTTTTTAATTCTTGATATAGTCAGTCCTGTGCCATCTATTCTATCAAGATTGCATATTTTTTGTTTCCAATTCGGCTTTTTTGGTTAAGTTGGAGGCAGTTGGAGCTGGTAACGAAGGATCTACATACCAACTGAGACTTTGAGATTCAATGTACATTGCAAGTAAATAGAGCCTTAGGATATCAATCAACAAATGATCAACATCAAAATCCCTCATTGGTTAGCTATTAATAATTTTCATCATAGCAAGGATAATCCACCACGTCGGTATAATCATATCGGATAAAGTAACAGATTTTGGTCACGTAGAATTATATTTGATCTATTCTTTTGTTGGTAGGCAGAAGTTCGATTGATTAGTCGAGATTTAATAAGGAGGAAAATGTCGTATTATATGTATCTGCCAAGTTGCTAATAATTTTGTCTCATCACGACCACCAATACCTACCTATGCCATACCTATCGTCTTTCAATAACATTTTTCAAATAGAAACACACGGTAATATTAAAAGTTGGTTTTTATATTTTAGTGTCATGTAAACGGGTATCAGCATAACGATCATGTCTCATATTGATACTGATGATAATGATGAACTGATATTGATAGTAATTTAAAAAATGCGATTCTGCAACACTGATTATCTGTATCCGTTTAATAAAATAAAATTTTAAAAATATGTGGCATAGTACCTTTATCAGCCGACGTCTTCAATTGATTCAATATGTCTGATATTTTTTTCCAATCGTTTTACAATTCGTCAGCACACATACGTATAATTGACTGGGCAACGCGTATTACACGTGTGTAAACAATGGACTCGGGGAGCCGCCGAGGAATAACTTTCTCATTGTTACAAACATTAGCCGGCACTAGGGTGCCTTTTCTATATTACGCTCCTAATAAAAGGGTACGAGGATGCGGGCCATCACGCCCACGACTCGAAGCTGCTGTGAATTTTATAACAATCCCAACGATATATTCCACGTTGCCGTCGTCCAAATATAATCTTCACGTCGAATTAGAAATCTAAATATAGTCAATTCCACTTTGTGGCAATTTGCCGATTTTATGTCTATTTGTGTTCGCCTTACACTTATATACATTTAGAGTTAATTTTGAAAACAAAAAAGCTATATTAGTATGTATTTCGTAAATAAAATCTTTGAAGAATAACAAACGGGCTTGCAGTCCACCTGATGTTAAGTGGTCATTGCCGCCCATGAACGCCCACATTTAACTTCAATCAAAATTATAGGTCTGCCTGGGATCGTACATAGATGCGTCACTACTCCCGAGGACTATGATGGTCGCCTCGCTGTAAGTGTGTCCGGCAACCGCACCTCTCCAACCGAAACACAAAAACTGCTTCACGGCGGATTATGAGGGCAACGGTGGTGCTTCCCCGGGTGAACTATAGTTCTACCACCTACAGAAGTGCGAAGTACGTCCTCTGGGAATGCCGCAATGATCTCAAATAACCAAGGTCTAATTACAACATTTCATCCCGATAAAACGCAGATAAGGACTACCTTGATTAAATTAGATTTGTAAAAAAATCTGCATAAATCGGTTCATCTATTTAAGAGCTACGATACTACAAACTGACACACAAGATTACTAGTATATAAAAACCATTTCTAGCATCGGGAGCTTAAAATACTATACAGTGTCCGGACACGGTCTAGCGATAATCTAGGTAAAAATAGTACCTCTATTTTTACCGTCAAAAACACCCCCGTCAGATGTCCCTACCCATTTTTATAGCATCTGCCATTTAAAGCCATTGTGCATGCGGTTCTCGTGCTAAATTTAAATAACAAAAACTATTTTTTATAATTAATAAATAAAAAAATAATTTCACACTTTGAGTAATTTTACAACAAAGTTACAGTTTTCGATTTTTTCACTTTACTTTTTATAATTAATTAATAAATAAAATAATGTCGACTTTTAGTAATTTTTCAACAATGGTACAGTTTTCGATTTTTTCACTTTTTATAATTAATGAATAATAAAAATAATTTCGACTTTGAGTAATTTTACAACAAATTTACGGTTTTTTAGATTTTTTCCCTTTACATGTATTATAAGACATTGCTTCTTGCCAAAAGTCATGATTCCAGGGCAACGGGAAGTATACAAATTTTTGATTCCTTTGCGAATGTCAAAATATGCGCTGTAAACGGCCGTAAAAAAGGTGGTAGAACTATAGTTCGTCCGGGGAAGTACCACCGCCGCCCTCACAATCCGCCGTGAAGCAGTTTTTGTGTTTCGGTTGGGCAGCAGGTTGCCGGGCACACTTAAAGCGAGGCGACCATCTTAGCCCTCAGGAGTAGTGACACATCTATGCACGATCTCAGACAGAACTTCAGTTTTGTTTGAGGTTAAATGTAGGTGTCCATGGGTTGAAGTGACCATTTAACATCAGGTAGCCTGCACGCTCGTTGGCTACTCGTCGAACATAAAAAAAACCTTTTGATTGCGTTGACTTAAAAGCTTGATTTCTTCATAGCTCCAAGGGATTGCAGACATGAGTATTTGATATTAATTTTAGATTAATACCTCCACGCGTTCCTGAGAAAAAGGGTCTTGGAAGACAGACAGATCACGAAGTGATCCTATAAGGATGCCTTTTTCCTTTTGAGGTAGGAAACTCTAAAAATTATCTTTTGTTTTTAGTACATAGCCAGATTTAGATATAAGCTAAAATATAAACTAAATTTGTAATTGATTTTCTATAAGATTTTTTTTTAATTTAAACTCGAGAGCCTCATGCACAATACCTTTAAATGGCAGATGCTATAAAACATGGGTAGGAACATCTGACAGGGGTATTTTTGACAGTTAAAATAGAGGTACTATTTTTACCTAGATTATCGCTAGACTGTGTCCGGACACACTGTATAGTATTTCAAGCTTCCGATGCTAGAAATGGGTTTTATATATAATATATTATATTAATCTTGTCTGTCAGTCTGTAGTATCGTAGGTCGTAAATAGGTAAACCGATTTTAGTGCAGATTTTTCGCAGAGATCTAGTTTAATCAGGGCGGTTCTTGTCTACGTTTAATCGGGATCTAATGTTAGTCAGTCCTTGGTTATTTGAGATCATTGCGGACTTCCCAGACGTACTTCGCACTTCATAGTAAATGTAATAGTCAAACGGTAAACTAGTATCTTGAAGGAATATAAGTAACATTTTAAAACAGGTTTCTAGTTGAAGCAGAAGCTGTTTCAGAAGTCATCATCACCGTCAACCCATTGATAATGACCGCTGGGCACAGATCCCCTCTCAGAATGAGAACGATCAATAGTCTACCACCAGTCAAGTGCGGATTGGTAGACGTGTGAAGTCTACCAATCCGCACTTGACTGGTGGTAGACTAGTTTCAAGAACTTTACAGGGAACTCTCAGGTATGGAGGTTTCCTCACGATGTTTTCCTTCACCGTTAAAACGAGTAAATATTAATATCTAGTACGCACATAACCTGTAAAAATCTGAAGTGCGTGCGGGATTCGAACCCCTGACACCCAGTGTGAGGGAACGGAATCTTTATCACAAGACTATCACTGCTTAGATTTGGACACACTAATAAGAGCGTATTAAAAATACAAAGCAAACAACATGTCGTGGCTCGGATTCTCCCAATTTCGAACGCAGAGAGTTCCAAACTGCACAATTTTCGAAATGTTTCCATTAAAGCTGGAACAAAAAGTACACTTGTACCGCACAGTATATGCATATGAAATGAACTTTTTCTCATTAACCTAATTAGCATTATGGGTTGTTGGCATTCGCATGTTTGTCTTGATGAGTTAAAAGCATAGCTCGTCCTTTTGCTGCTTTGTCGCGTAACGCCGCCATCAGTTAATGTGTAATGCAGTAAAGGCTTGGATAGGCAGATTAAAGATGGCAAATTGAAAAGGGTTTTAGTTAATAAGTAGTAGAATAATCGTTCGTCTGGGGAAGTACCACCGTAATCCGCCGTAAAGCAGTTGTGTTTCGGTTGGAGAGGTGCGGTTGCCGGGTACACATGTAGCGAGGCGACCGTCATAATCCTCAGGAGTAGTGACGCATCCATATGCAACCTCAAATGGAACTTCGCTTTTGTTTGAGGTTGGATGTGGGTGTCCATGGGCTGCGGTGGCCACTTAACATCAAGTGGCCTGCATGCTCGTTTGCTACTTTACAAACATAAAAAAAAAAGAGAACCGAGGTTAATAAATCAAGCATTTTATAACATTATGAACTGTCGGATTTCGTTGTAATGTACGGCGTATCTATGGAAAATAGCATACTTAGATTTTCTGTCTTGGGTGCGATGGACATATACAGAGACTAGTACAAAAATACCCAGACCCAGGACATGAATCTAAATACATCATTTAGATATTTGCCTGGCTGCGGGCTGAACTCGGAACTTCCTGTGTCAGTGGCGACCGTCACGTGGGTTGCCAAATTGTAAAGACAATCAATGAAGCCAGACAAATCAATGATTTAATTCACCACGCTACATAAAGTGGTCTTTACATACGTTTTAAAACGTTATTTCTCGGAGATACAAAAAAAGTTCGTCGGCCAACGTGCCGTAGTGGTTACCACAGCGGTTTGATTATCAGAGAGTTCCGGGTTCAATTCCCGGCCTGGTAAACATCTAAATAATTAATTTAGATTTCTGTTCTGGGTCTCGGTGTTTGTGTGCTCTTCTCTGTATGTGTCCATAGTACCCACCACACAGAGAATCCACTGTAGGGCTGTTAGTGTAGAAAACGTTTCTTTATTGTATATTAAGAAATAAATTACAGGTGTATTTTTTATGATATTCTTCTTTAACTTACGATATTCTTCTTTAACGTTAAAGCGTATAATGATACAGTATTTATTTGTAATATAAGCGTATAATTGATTTCTATTAACTTTGAAAGTCAAATATGTATACTAGATTCGAATCTAGGTCCTTCAGCGTGAGAGATAAATATCCATGAACTATCCAAAATTAAATGTGAAATTTAACCGTTTATAATTTTCTCACGGAACCCCAAAAGCAAGAACTTTGTGCAGCCCTTAGAAATTCGGCATATTTCAATGTGGAATTTTATAAGCTTTGTTACATAACGAGCTACGGAATGTTTGCTATGAGATATTATGCAACGAGATTGGAACGGTTTTATCTATTGCCGATATTGGCGGATGTCATGGTATGTACCGAACGTTGGCTTAGATACAGTGGGCGAACTTAATATAGCGATTTTTTTATGTTATCATCATCATCATCAATCCATTAAATGCCCCAGTGATGGGCACGAGTCTCCTCTCAGAATGAAAAATGTTAGGCCATAGTCCACCACGCTGGCCAAGTGCGGATTGATAGACATCTAATTGGTTTTATAATAAAGAAATAGCAAATTCGCATGCAAGGCAATGTTTGTGTGTTTGCTCGTTCGTTTGTTTGCTCGTTCGTTTGTTTGTTCGTTCGTTTGTTTGTTTAATCTCTGGAAAGACCATAAGATTTTAAGATAATATTATCGCGGAAATTATACATTGAATTACGTAACGGGTACTCACGATGTGCGGTTTTTTAATTGCCTATACTTCGGCCCAGTTGCATGGATCGTGGTCACAGCGAAACTGCGGTAGCAGGAGAAACTATTGACAGACATTAGTGGTAGATTAGTCTATCTACCTTACATCTAGTTCGTTTTTATTTTTTGTTTACCATATCACGACCCACCACAATACCTGTATCTTTACGTACCGATCTGGAACTACCAGTCGAATTTGAAAGTCTTTTTGAGTTAGATAACCTTCGTATTGAGGAACGTTTTAGACTATGTAACATCACACTACGATTCTTATGAGCGGAGAAATTAGCATGGTAAGTCAAGGCAAAAAAATATGTGAAATGAGATCGAACACGCGGTTGCGGGCAGTGTGGCCAATGGTTCTAATTTACACGAACGAAGTCGCGGGTATTAGGTAGTAAGAAAATAAATAAATCACCATCTCTATCACTGCTTCATTTCATTAACAATATGAAGTTAGTACAAAGGAGAGTTTGAAAGAATTTAACAGCTCTCTGTATAGTTATTTCACCGGCCATTACCCATTGTAGAGCGAACATTGCCAAAGTTCCGACCACGGAAACTGGGCCGCAGCTGGCAACTCCAGCGCCGGATACATCCCGTATTGATTCCTCTACAACACACTATATTACTTACGTAACTATTTAAATATATTTTGAATATAATAAAACTCTTTTTGCTTTTATAAATGACTATTCTTGCCTTAATCATCATCATCCCAGTAATATCCCATTGCCGACCACGGGTCTCCTTTCAGAATTAGAAACGTTAGGTCATGGTCTACTGACCATGTCCGGATAGGTAGATTTCTGTTAGATATTTAAAAGAGGGAAAATATACTTAATCAATAGCTTGGCATATGAAAATGGTTGTCATGAGGGGCCGCAAGGTGGTAAAAATCTATTTATTAAGTATATTTTCCGCCCTTTAAATATCTAACAATTTCATACACCTTTAAGAACTTTAGAAAGAACTCGCAAATGTGTAGATATCCTCGATGTTTTCCTTCACTGTTAAAACAAGTGATAATTTTATCAATCAATCATTTAGTTGTCAGTAAGATTTAAACGATGTTGTACAATGCAATTATAATAGGACGCTTATTGTGTTAATTATTAGCGTACAAGTATTAATAGGTTAGTAGGCCTAATACATAAGTCAGCATTTCAATGTTATTTTTTAATACGCATATAACTTCGATCAGTGGTGCATACTGGATTAGAACCACGGACACTCAGGACGAGAAGCCGATATCTTAACCACTAGGCTATCACTGCTTATATAAAGCGTTGTTGCCTTTATAAGGCAGAAATAGTTAAAGAGAAAAGATGCTGCCCTGTTGTGGTTTGAAGGATGTGGAAGGGGAGAAACACACAGGTGTCTTGACTTACTCTTCAGGGGAATAGCAACACATCTGTGGCGGACCTTACGTAAGAGTTAAATTCTATTTGGTGGTGATTTCAGATGTACATAGTGGTCAATGAACATCAGGTGAATTGCATGCTCATTTGATACTTTTTTCATATAAAAAAAAATACTGATGACCTCAGTACCAGCTTTCGCAAACAATTATTTATGTGTCTTCAAATTTTTTTTGACTTGATTACTTACTGTCTGTACCTATGTTAGTGGTAAAAATAAATACATCTAAATTTGAATATGAGCCTGAGCCAAACTTTGACTCTTAGCCTGACTCTGAGCTTGAGCCTGAGCCTTAGTCCTAATCTAAGTATGAGTTTGAATTAAAATTTGTATTGAAGTACAACAACCAATAGCCATTTAATCACAATACTGGATATAAGGAAAGTAGAAGACTTCGTAGCTTTTTGTACAAATTCAACAATTATCAGTTTTTTTAGCACAAGTTACGTCTTAACAGTCAGTAAATATGTTAAATAAATTTTGTGAATGGATGAGATGGAGAATTTTAGGGAATTGGCTAGAGAAAGAGAGAGAGAGAGAGAGACAGAGGAGGGAGAGGGAGAGAGAGGGGGAGAGCGAGGGAGAGAGAGGGAGAGAGAGACGTCAGAAACAAACGAAGCAATTTGCAATAAAACATAGCACAAGTCACATCTTAACAGTCGGTAAAAATGATAAACAAATTTAGTGAATTGGCTACAGGGAGAGAGAGAAAGATGTCAAAAACAAACGAAGCAGTTTGCAATAAAACGTAGCATAAGTGTCATCTTAACAGTCGGTATATATGTTAAACAAATTTAGTGAATTGATGACAGGGAGAATTTTAGTGAATTGGCTAGAGAGAGAGAGAGGGAGATGTCAAAAACAAACGAAGCAGTTTGCAATAAAACATAGCAGATACGATTAGAATTCGTTCTCGGCAACTAGCACAAATATCGGGCAGCGGTATATATCGGAAACTTTCAAAATTAGGCCAGCCCACCGAAATCCGAGTAAGATCGCAAGAAGCGATCGTACAGGCTTGTGGCGATGGCAGGCTTGGCCGCCAGCCCAAAGCTTGCGACCTAATTACCACCACAAGTTACACTTGCCTCTGTGCTGTTGATAATTTATTGCCACCGATACTTATAAATACAATACAAGCTGTGATAGCGGTTCGAGTTTCAGCGTCCCCTTCTGGAGGGCTATGTTTGGATGCTAAGAACTCACACCTTATTTTTCAAAGTAATGTGCGTGTTAGACCAATTGCATATCAAATCTAGACTTCCCGTGACATGCTACCAAAAGATTCTGGGAAATCAATGAGACCGAACTACGGTCTCATTGGTTTTCGTCAACCGGACAACCTCAACAAATTTGTTGTAAGGTGGAAGAAAATACACCCCGCGGCCGATCACCTAGGCGTTAGTGTGACCAAGTAACCGCTCTCACTGGTCTCCCCATAACAGAAGCTGAGAATAGAAGAAAATGGAGGGAAAAACTAAGAAACTCCACAAAGGATTTCTCAGGACACAACCTTTAGTAATGAATACTACGACCAAGAAGAATTGCGTGTCAGAAATGTATGAACACATGGTTGAATCATCAAGGGAATCATCAAGGGAATTATCATCATATTGAACTGAGAGATCCATAATGCTTCAAAGTTAAGTCTGTCATCCTTCACACGACCAGCGTAGTTTATTAAGGCTTTCTACAGCTAACTGTAAAAGGCATAACTTTTCGGAGAACCACCGTATCAAAATAGGACAGAAATAATTCTATCCTTTATTTAACGATTAACCTTCGTAGAGTCAACTTACCTGATAATGTTTTATTTTGGGACGAAATACGCGTTAATTTTTGTGCATACGGTGGTTTCTATTGTCTGCGTGTCCGCGTATCTTACGAGTATGAAGAAGGGCGAGGTAAGCCCCTGCATGCATAGGCTCGTGCCATGTTTTTTTTATATCTTAAACTAGCGATAAGTCTGATGGGCCACCTGATCGAAAGTGGTCACCGTCATCTATGATATTTACAACACCAGAGGAGTCGTCAATGCATCACCGATATTGAGGCAGAGCTCTTTGTCCAGATTGGAACCGGATGACAAAGTTCAGCAACGGTAGGCGGGTTCGGAAGTAAAATGGGTGGTTGCTAGTGCATACATTTTAAAAGCGCTTCCGTGCTTTGGAGGGCATGTTAAGCTGTCGGGCCGGGTTATTATTATTGAGTAGCGGTTGTTAAACCATGTCGGAGGTGCTGCGGGCGGCATTAAAATACCCTTTCCTTGTTTAAAAAAAGAGCATTATTTATCACTGTCGTGGTATGTGTATTTATATATTTATTAATGTGTGTGTATATATATTATATATATTTTTTAATGTACGTATATATTATACATATTTATAACTTTCTTTCTGTGCACGCTCAATTTGTTTTTTTATATGATGTGCGCTCCGATGCCAGGGATGCTGGAAGAAATTTCATTTTGAAATAAGCAGTCGTTTGTACTACATTTACTTGTTTATATCTGTATTGTGTGTTTGTGTACAAAAACTTGTTAAATAAATAAAATAAAGGTAAAATGTAAATTTCGGGTTGGGCACTAACTCGTATATTTTTCCACTAATCTGCATTGGGGCATGGTGAGGTGCTCCAGGTCTTTCCAGTTGTGGAAAGAGACCTGCGCTCAACAGTGAGACACAAAAAGATAGCCGGTTTTATCATATTTTTTTACCATTTACCATTCACATTTCAAAAGAAGACTCGTGCCCAGCAATGGGACTGTAATTGGTCGACAAAGATAAGTTTTTTTTTTATGTTTGTAAAGTAGCAAACGAGCATGCAGGCCACCTGATGTTAAGTGGTCACCGCAGCCCA
>DWKL01003933.1:0-11035 GCA_018249415.1 Phareas burnsi
CGCACATGGTGGAGAAGATCATCGACCGCGCGATCACGTCGCTGAGCGCGAACGGCGTGGAGATCAACCGCGAGCACTGGTTCAAGGAGGCCATGGAGGCGGAGAAGTCGGGCGGCGTGCACACTTGCCAGGTGACCTTCGCGTAGACGGCAATGACCTAGCAATGAATGATGTCGCCTAGACGTAAGCGGTGATGGCCTAGTGGTCAGCACTTTGACTGCGGCGGCTAATATACGAAACAATCCGCCTGTGCGGCGCGCGACACAATAGGGGTGTTTTTGTATGGCGGCACGCACTGTATGCGTGCGAGCCGCACGGATGGCCCGCACAGTAAAACAGGACAGGAGCGTTTGCCACAGTCAAGTTGTTAAGATTCCGGCCACTCAGACTGGGGTCTAGGGTTCGAACCTCGCACGCACTGGTTTTTCGAAGTCATGTCCGTATTAGAAATGAATTATCACTCGCTTTGACGGTGAAGGAAACATCGTGAAGAAACTTACACGTATGAGAGTTCCCTGTGAAGTTCTCGAAGGTGTGTGAAGTCTATCAATCCGCACTTGGCCAACGTGGTGGACTATGGCCTGACCTGACCTCATTCTGAGAGAAGACCCGTGCCCAGCAGTGGGTCATTAATGGGTTGATGATGAAATAGACGTCGGTTCTAGGATTCAATTAACGAAAAATCAGTCCGATATATGCGTGTAAAACACACTCCGGACACATACATGCATCGACGAAAACACATACAAAGTATATGTGTGATATATATATATATATGTTTGTTTGTTTGTGTGTGAGTCTTCTTCGAATATGTTTGTAAATTCCTGTTTGTAAGAAATATATATGTGTAGTATACAGTAACATGTATCGCTCATTCAATAAAACACATAATTTCGTTTTACAGTCCTTTAGCGTTTATAAGCTAAATATTTAAACATATTTCTTACATTTTTATATAGATATTTTTTACAATGGGAAGTTACGGCATCAAATGCCTCAACATATCAATTTTGTTATTACGTCAGGTACGTACGTTGTATTGGGCAAGCGATGCCTTTGATGTGTCCGTTGTCCAACGATAAAATAATCCAAAAAACACAATAAAATATGGGCATTAATTAAGAAAATGTTAATGTACTTTTGTTACATCTTTTCAGGCTATAATTCGCGCTGTTATCGGCCACGGCATCGAACCAGAAGACCAGAAGCACACTTGGATGGAAGACGCAGAAGCTGTAAGTCCTCACGCGTTTAGAAATAATTTATTTACTGACAACAACAAGAACTTATTGTCGAATTTGTAATACGAATACGTTGAGTACGTACATTCACTATGACACATTGATATGTGGGGATGGAGAAACTAACTTAATGATCTTCCAATATATCAACGTGAAAATCTATAACCCGCAAAAATGGAAATAGATCAGAGCCAAAATACTTTTCTAAATATGGCTAAAATGTTATAACTCCGGGAGTATTGGTTCTATCACAAATTTTGACGCCACAGTTTGAGTGGACGTCATACGTATTCATCTTCATTGTGTGTAGGATCCCTAACTCTACAAACACCCTAAGACGTTAATGTGTTACGCTCTGTCCACACTGTCCTATATAGAGTCCCTAACACTACTCTGTGGCAATACCTTAAGACGTTGACGTATTAGGCTCTCTCCACACCGTTCCACATAGAGTTCCTAATTACACTGTAAACACCCTGAGACATTTATGTGTCAGATTATTTTCATACCATTGTGTGTAGAGTTCTTAACCCCGCTGTGGGAACACCTTAAGACGTTGACGTACTAGATTCTCTCCACACCGTTATGAAGAGGCCCTAACCCCACAGCAGGGAGACATCCTAAGACGTTAACGTGTTAGGTTCCGTCCTCACTGTTTATGTAGAGTCCCTAACAACACTGTGTGTTGCCTGCCCTAAAAGGTTAAATGTGTGTTTTCATCTGACATTTATTTCCAGTGCGCAAACGAAGGCGCGTACGAATGCGCGCGGGCCGTTTACGGGTACGCGCTGTCGGTGTTCCCCTCGAAGAAGTCGATATGGCTCAGAGCGGCGTACCTGGAGAAGCAGCACGGCACTCGGTCGAGCCTGGAGTCGCTGCTGCAGCGGGCGGTGGCGCACTGTCCCAAGTCCGAAGTGCTCTGGCTAATGGGGGCCAAGTCTAAATGGCTCGCGGGTGAGTGTCACGTTGCGGTGATGTCTCTCTCTTGTTGGCGACGCCTGTGATATTGCAAATGTCCTTACGCGTCGATGACTGCTTTTCAACATGTGACTTGTCTGTCTTCACACAAATATATATATTTCTAACATGTGTGATGTTATATGCACATTCTACACCTGCTTGGTGAATTAAAAAAGGTCTTCAGCTCCGTTTGAGATTAGATGTGGATGTCCATGGACTACAATGACCACTTAGCATTAGGTGGCCTGTATGCTCGTTTGCTATTCTGACACGAAAAAAATTATGGCCGACCTTAAGTGGGAATTCTATACTATTTGGGATCGTAAGAGATGACAATGGGAGACGAGGACCACTTACCATCAGCTAGAATACATACTCTTTGCTACTGCTGTGCTTTAAGAATGTGCAAACCCATAGTTACATATATCCATATTTTATATGCCCTTTTTGAAAAAATAAATCAAGTATTTTTTTTTGTTACAGGAGATGTACCAGCGGCCAGGGGTATCTTATCCCTTGCGTTCCAGGCAAATCCTAACTCGGAGGAGATTTGGTTGGCGGCCGTTAAGCTCGAGAGCGAGAACAAGGAATATGACAGAGCGAGGCGCCTCCTCGCCAAGGCTCGAGCCTCTGCCCCCACACCGAGGGTACGTAACCAAGATTGTTATTACTGAACTAAATTCAAAATACGTTTAGCATACGTTTTGGGCTCATTTGTACATGTTCGATTGTACGTGTTCCGTTCCACTGCTGGGCACGGGTTCCCATCAGAATGAGAAAGGCAACTGAATTCGAAGATATATTCAATTGATATGATTCAATACAAGTTTAATAGATTTATTTTTGTGAATCTCTGCAATACATTGGAGTATTTTGGTTTTTGTACCCTCGACAATTGGTTAGATAAGGTTATAAGTATAAGTACAGAGTTTTTGGTCATAAGAAAAATAAAATAGGATCGACATTTACAAAAATTGATTCACTTAACGAACTTTATAGCTAATTGAATTTTTATTTACTTTATTCCAATAATAATATACTGCCCACTATATTTTTAACAATGAATCGATTTGCAGGTAATGATAAAGTCCGCCAAGCTGGAATGGTCGCTGAACAACCTGCAGGAGGCGCTGGGGCTGCTCGAGGAGGCCATCAAAGTGTTCGGCGACTATGCGAAGCTGCACATGATGAAGGGCCAGATTGAGGAGCAGATGGGCAAGGACGATGACGCGCACAATACTTATACTCAAGGAGTGAGTGCCATTTTGGATTTTTTTTTTCAAGTCATCTCTGCTTTCCCCTGCATACTCTGCTCTTTTCCAATAATACTTACATGCAGAGAGTGAGTTCCATTTTGTTATTTTTTTATTCAAAATAACTACCCATCCCCTGGCAAGCCCTGCTTTCCTCGCTCTTTCTTTTCGTACCCCTCCTGCCCCCCTAATAATACTTACATGAATGTAGTGAGTGCCTTTTTGTTTTAAAGCATCTCCTCCCTTTTCATCTCCACTATTATATACCCTCCCCTCTCTTCCCTATATTTTCCTCCTGACCCAGGTAAGTAAGTCACTGTCCCTACAATGGGGGTATCCCTTATACATTATGTTATATGATTATATACCTGGGTTTATATTGTAAAATAGATTTGAATACAGTAGAAAGAGACAGAAAATTGCAGCAAATTGTATCAAATATAATTTTAATTTAAATATCGTTTTGTTATTGTCACAGTTAAAGAAATGTGCGACATGTGTGCCCATGTGGATACTGCTGTCGAGGCTGGAAGAGAAATTAAAGCATGTCACCAAAGCGAGGTCTGTCTTGGAGAAGGCGAGATTAAGGAACCCCAAAAATGCGGAATTATGGTGAGTCGAATTTTTCACTCGAGACTCCTTGAGATTATACAAATACGTAAAAATACCAGCCGTTTCAGCTACTTAAAATATTACCCGAGGTTCCAATCCCGCAAGCACCTCTGGTCTGAATTCATGCGTGTACTAGAAATGAATTATCACTTGCTTTAGCGGTGAAGAAAAACGTACTACATAGAATTAAACTTAACATTTAATTTAATTTTATTGGATTTAACGGACAATTTAAAAATGGCACTTATAATATCTGATATTTTATGATTAAACATTGAACTGCTCTGTTGACATAGATTGCTATAGTTCGTAAATCATTATCAAAAATAAACTAATATTAATGAATCTGAACCAAATATATACAATTGCAGGCTAGAAAGTGTAAGGCTAGAGAGGCGGAACGGCAGCTCAGAAATAGCGAATGCAGTGATGGCCAAAGCGTTGCAAGAGTGCCCCAACGCCGGGCGGCTGTGGGCCGAGGCGATATTCATGGAGTCGCGGCCTCAGAGGAAGACCAAGAGTGTAAGTAACTCTGCTTTTAAAGATGGTCGAAGGCATAAAGCAGAAATAGATGTGGCTCTGGAGGCGACACTGTTACATCTTTTTTTTAACTTATAACGGCGGTTTAAATGCTGTTGTTTTCGCTTTTAAGGATGTGATATGGAAAAGACACGAGTTTTTCCAACTTTATCCTTTGGGGTAAGGATCAGACTTCAAACAGGAATTAATTCCTATTTTTAATTGATTACAGAAGACTATGAGCGGTAAAGACCACTTACCGTCACATTTGTTTATCGAAGAAAAAAAGTGATATTTTGAATTTAGAACGCTGCGAATTGACAGTTCGCATTGTCACGAAACATGTTACCCATGTAGCCCATGGACACCTACAACTAACCTTAAACAAAACTGAAGTTCTATTTAAGGTAGTATGTAGTGGGTCGCACCTGAGGTCTAAGACGGTCGTGTCGCTGTAAGTGTGGCCGCAACCGCAGCTCTTCAACCGAAACTAACTGCTTCACGGCGGATTATGAGCCCGACGGTGGTACTCTGCAGACGAACTATAGCTCTACCACTTCCTAAGATAACTCTGCTCTAACTTTTCTCTCTTGTCTTATTTGTCACAAACAACCTCCAGGTGGACGCGCTGAAGAAATGCGAACACGACGCCAACGTGTTGCTCGCCGTCTCGCAGCTGTTCTGGACCGAGCGGAAACTGAACAAGTGTCGCGAGTGGTTCAACCGGACGGTGAGTTGTCTCTACTGTTGTTATTGTAACCTAACACCCATTGCCACGTCCCACTGCT
This sequence comes from Phareas burnsi, assembly GCA_018249415.1. Classification (NCBI taxonomy): domain Eukaryota; kingdom Metazoa; phylum Arthropoda; class Insecta; order Lepidoptera; family Hesperiidae; genus Phareas; species Phareas burnsi. The sequence continues at coordinate 5,374 of DWKL01003933.1, forward strand.
GGGCATGGGGCTCCTGTCGTGATATGATAAGGGTTTTAATATAATCCTATAGGGACTGTCGGAAGATTCAGGTAAAAGTAGAACTTTTCGTGATTTTAATACAAAAATACCACTGTCATAACTATTTCCAGACCGATTTTAGTAAAACTTTCAGGAAAAGAGAAGTGTTTATATAGAGAGGTACATGCTGCCATCCTTAAGCTATGACGCTGTTACCTATACCTAAATCAAAACCGCTTTTCTAATTAAAGCCAAAAAAAAGGGTAATTTTAAAAAAACGATGCTACTTTATAACTAGACGTGATATTCAACACTAGAGATATGCAAGAGTTGAGGTATAAAATACAGATCTAATAGAGCACTTTCGAAAAGTGAAACATTTAATTCGAGCGTGGTGATTACGAAAACCTTAAGTTGTCGAAATCGGCACGACGTTGGTTAACATTTTAGCTGAAGGACGAAAGGTATACATGATTCTGTACTGATTAGTATTGGTACTGATTGATATCTACACTATTGGTTCCGTACCGATCTAACCGATATCGATTCTATACCGATTTTAACCAAACATTCACGCAAAGATAATCTTTATAAGGAGTGGTATAAGTTACTTTTTACCCCAAAAATAATAAGTATTTCTCTACGTTACATTAATTTAAAACTTAAAGATCGTGTAAAGCGGTATATGTTATTTCTTACCCCAAAAATATTTAAGGCTCTTCTACGTTACCCTAAAGTAGAAGTGAAATACCAGTTTGCTTTATCTCTGTAACAACATTCCATTCCTCGTTATGCAGGTAAAGATCGATCCGGACTTAGGCGACGCGTGGGCCTATTTCTACAAATTCGAGTTGCTGCACGGCAACGAACAGCAGCAGGAGGACGTGAAGAACCGCTGCAAGGCGGCAGAGCCCCACCACGGCGAGAACTGGTGCCAGGTGTCCAAGGATATAGCCAACTGGTGTTTCAGTATAGAGCAGATATTGTTATTAGTCGCTAAGAACTTGCCCGTTCCCACGTGAACGGAAATGGTGTAGAAAATAAATTACTGTATACCGTCTCAGAGATAAGGGCCGTCGCATCTACACTGAAATCGTCGGAACTAAAACAGCGACAGAAGTAAAAAAGCGACAATGGCGCGCCACTTGTCGTTTTTTTTTTTTATTAAAAGTACAAACGAGTACAGACTATCTGATGTTAGGTGGTCACTGTTATCAGATGTGGGTTGTCCATGGGCTGCAGTGACCACATAACATCAGATGGCCTGCAAGCTCGTTTGCTGCTCTTACATAAAAAAAAAATTTAGGCCAACCATAGATAAATTTACATCACTCAAGGTTAACCGGCAGAAAATGCCACTTGGCATTAATTCCGCCCCTTGTAATTGTTTGCAATAAAGAGTGTAAATAAGTAAATAAAAAATATTAATAAATTTTGTGCTTTCTAATAGGGAAAGAGTATTTTTTATTCAGTCCAGTAGTCCACCAATTTATTGTTAACTAAAATACACTTAAAGCAATCTTATTATCTCCCCAATCTATGTCATCTCTACTGTATTCTTATCTCGGAAGTGTTATTTAAAACTTTATTTATTGATCGTGAGTGAAATATTAATTATAGTCACAGATAAATAGACTTCAATTACACATGTGCATTGGATTCGTTTCGGCGCTACACTGAAGGAAATAAAGTGATGTTGAGATTTTTTGGAATTCACTTCGGTGCGACGTTGAAAGAGATAGTGATGTTGGGATTTTTCGTCGCAATTTTATTTTTTGACTTCAATTCCGTGACTTCACTTCGATTTTATAAACTGTAATTTAGAAGTATTCCCAGGTCGGTGTGATATGCATTTTTAAAAAGAGGCGAAATATGTTAAATGTAGCACAGTGGGATCATACAGGGACAGGGATAGGGACGGACATCTAAATGATTAATTTAGATTTCTGTTCTATGTCTGGGTTGGGGTATTCATCTTTGTGTGTGCCCATGACTCATGATACAGAGAACCCTAGTGTAGGACTATGAATGCAGAGAGCGTTATTATTAGATATTATTATCCTTTAGTATTGCTAATGTTCATAGGCCACGTTGATCACTTGTGTACCATCACGTAGAAGGGATTCATACAAGTTTATAACAAAAGTTAAACTCCATTACCGTTGAGCAGATGATAAATAGTATATTCTGGACTATATAATAATATCTACGGTCATACTGACTTCGACACTCTGTATATGTTTAAGTTTAAATATATGATATATTTAAATAAAAATAATTTGTGTTTAATTGCGTTTGGATCGAGACGATGTTCATAAATACGAGGTGACGAAAACTCGCCAATCTCTTTATTCGTTTAGAAAACAAAGTTGTTTATTAAAACATCTTAAGACTCAAAGAATTGGAACTCCTTTGAAACATTGTTGTAATATTAAAATAAATTATATTAATTTGATAATCATAATAAAAAACAATTTTTGGTAGGATTTATTTCATCATCAACCCATTACTGTTCCACTGCTGAGCACGGGTCTCCTCTCCTCCTCCTGGCTAAGTACGGGTTGGTAGACTTCACCTTTGATAACTTTACGAACTCTCAGATGTGTAGGTTGCCTCACCATGTTTCACCGTTAAAGCAAGTGATAATTAATTTTTAATACTTTTTTTTTAATAATAAAAATAAATCTATGGACAGTCATCTTCACTAATTTAATATCCTAATGAGACATTCGTTTTATTGTTCAAAAATAGCTGGAATCTATTTTGGTCACATGAGCTTTAATAAATAAAGTGTGTGTGAACTTATGTACGTGCGCGGGAAGTTGTACTTCTTTGGCGTAAATAATGAAATATTTTTTTATGCATTCAAACAAATTTTAACTGAGCAAATGAACCAATAGAGGATAGTAAATACTACAAAAGAGTTTGAATAAAATAATAAAGAATGTGTTACATCGACGCGCGCAACTTCGTCTCATGCTGAAAATACACTGATTCTTTTCTCAAATGCGCCAAAAAGTTCAAAAAACAGGTCAATGTATAAACCATTAAACTACACAGAAAGATCTGAATTCAGATCCAGATAATTTGATTTGGTAAGTTCTTAGATTTAAATTGAAATATTGTTATTAAATTTATTATTTAATATTTGGCGTTTGGGTCTCATAAAATATTATTACTACCGAAGTGTTGTCAGAAAATACTTAAGGACGTAACGATTCCTTTCTTAAATATAATAAAAATATTTTAATATGTTTTTGATCTTATTCATTTGTTTATAAATTTTTGTACACGATATATATAATAATAGTATTACATATAATTTTTGTATACGAAAGGAGACACATTAAATATACAAAGTTCCATTCGATTTCAACGTAGCATAACTAACGTAATATGATAACTAAATGTACGCATGTCTCGATGCTGCGCATTTTATACGAGAAATGAAGCTACAAACACTTGTGTACGGTTCGAGCCGTAAACACATTTGTCCATTAATAATGTTCTATAAATAATGGCCGAGTTTGTGTGAGTTTGAATAATAAAAGTGCGCTGGCGCAGCGCCAGCGGCGCGATGCGCATGCGCGCTTAATAGCTACACGAATTTTTCACTTCTTTCTCTTCCAAAATTTAAAGTAGTTGCTCTGGAATCAGTGATGCTCAACCGATCTGTGTAGTGGATAGTGAAAGTGGTGTCCGTGCCGTAGGTAACAGTGTTGTGATAATGTCGCCTAGGTGTCCAGTGCCACCGCTACAGGAAATCTCGTTATCTCTAGTAGCTAGGCAGTTGATACACACTCTGTCTCGAGTGACATCCGAGGAGGATGTGGCGCTCCCTTTCGCCATGGTGTCTTCGTACTACGAGATAATGGGGGCGACGAACGATATATTCCAAGATCTCATTAATTTAATACTTAGTTCAGAGTATCTCGATCCGTCTATAAGATATTTCGCGATGCGATTGCTTCTCAAGGAGAACGTCAAAAGCTTAGCGACAGGCATCTTCCCGTGCCCGTACTACAGGAAAGTCCTTGAACTGATTACAGAGCAAGGTTGCCACCTGACGTCTCTCAATTTAAAAGGAGTGTGGGTTAAAGACGAACATTTATCGCTCATGTACGATTTGCTCAAGAATTTGAAGAATTTAACCGTATTAAACATACCGTACATCGCCAATGACGAAGTTCTCAAGTTCATTGGCGAACACAATAGAGTTCTGAAACTCCTCGATGTGTCTGGTGAAACGGATATAACCGAGATAGGCATAGATGCTATGCTGTCTGGCAATGCACAGCTGACGCAGAGTATCACGGTTGTTAACATCGGGATGTACGGAGAGGAGAACATTGACCACACGGACGTTGCACTTTTGATCCGACACCTACCGAATTTAACCAATCTGGGCAGTTACTCGTTCGTCGGTAAATCTATTTACAGTATTTATAATAACAACTGCCCGCCCGGTTTCAAGACAAAGCTCCAATATGTACACGATATCCAAACAAACATGAGGACTATGCGGGCGATCGTTGAGCTGTGTCCCGCGATAGAAACCATGTACCTGGAGGAGCCAGACCAAGGCGTCCTACTACTGTTGAAGGATCTACCCAACATAAATAAGATTAAATTAAACAAATTTCAATGCCACGAACTTCATCAACTGTTAGATAAAATTGGATACAAAATAGTCACGCTGATGCTTTCCGGTTCCCTCGGCTCGTTCAATTTTACGAGGATAGCAGAAACTTGTAGGAATTTGGAAAGCCTAGAGTTCTACCAGATTCAGACCGCAACCCATGAAGAGGAAATCCCGTTCAATAAATTGGAACACATTGAAATAATTCAGGGTAATCTGTCTGGCTCGTGCTTGAAATATTTGATGACAGGTAGCCCTCGACTTAAGAAGCTTATTATCGGGGACGAAATAAAGTTAGATGACAATGACATGTCCAGGTAAGGTTATGATAACGCAGAACTCCATGGAATACAGAATTAAATTTTAAAATTGGAATTTTTGTACATTATTAGTTAGTTATATTCCTTAACGATTGTTTTTTTAAGTAAAAGTATTTTTTTTATATAAGAAGCATTTTAAAAATCGAATCATTCAACGTACCCGTAATTTTAGATTGTTTATAATCAAATCGGTCCATCCAGCCAATACGTATACTGAATTTTTAAATTAACACCCAAACTTTATAAAATTAATATCATTTATTCATAAGTTTCCAGTTTCAAGTCAATCGTGTATTTATTTTTAAATATCTACCATTTCAAAGATTCTGTATTACACTTTCCAGAATGATCCGCCGTTACAAGTTCGAGAATCTTGAAGGCATTTGGTTCCCCAACGCGCCGCGACTGACGCGGGACACCGTGGAGCTCCTCATGGAGTGTTGTCCAAAACTCCAGAGCCTGGGACAGCTCAGCGGTTGGCAGTTCACTCCAGACGACATGATGCTGATGCGAGCTATCATAGCTAGTACCAACACCGACCTAGTTCTCTCTCCACTCGGCATATTCCAGCAAGGAAGATAAACCAATAATCGTATTATATTGAGATGAAAGTGATGCAACTATCTGCTTTTATTCATAATGTGAATCTTATATAACTAATTTAAAAGGCAATTATAAATAAAGAAAAGTCATTATTTATTTT
>DWKL01003934.1:0-11031 GCA_018249415.1 Phareas burnsi
TTATTGAAACGATATGAAGTGTATGGGCCTTTGTACCATTTGTCAGTAACAATATATTTTCTGAAATTCGCTGCCAGATCGGAAAATTACCTCAGGAAACAGGCAGGTAGGCAAACAATGACCATTATGAAAATTAGATCAATCATCATCATCATCAACCTATTACAGTTCCACTGCTGTGCGCGGGTCTCCTCCCAAGTGATAACAGTTAGACTAAGTTGGTTAAACAAGCGCGAAACAGTCAACTTCACACACCTTTGAGCATTTTATGGAAAACTTTAGGTGTTACAGTGAATTCAGAACGTGGTAGAATAGTTTGTTCAGAGAGGTACTGCCGCCGCTCTCATAATCCGCCGTGAAGCAATTCGTGTGTTTTGATTGGAGAGGTGCGGTTGTTGGGTACACTTACAGCGAGGCGACCATATTAGTCTACGGGAGTAGTAACGCATCTACGTTCAACCTCAGACAGAACTTCAGTTTTGTTTGAGGTTAGATCTTGGTGTCCATAGGCTACAGTAACCACTTAACTTCAGGGTGCCTGCACACGCATTTGCTACTTTTCTTAAATAAATAAAAAGTGTACTATCGTTAATTACTCTTACGCACATAACTTTGAGAGATCAGAAATGCCTGGACATCAGAGTAAAAGGCTGGAATTTTACCAGTGAGCTGTCACTGTCACATATGAGGATTCGATCAATATAGTTTATTGAAACAAGTTTAGTATCCAATTAATATTCCAGAAACGCTGCAACTGTAACCATACCAAATCCTTTTACCTACCCCATTTCTTTTCGGACGTCAGGACTCGCACCGCCGCCCAGCGCGGATAAGATCGATTTTCAACTAGAGAATAGCCTTAAAACTTTTATTCACCGGTAAAGAGCAGAAAGCTTAACCTTTGTACAAAAAACGTGAAAGAAAGACATTTTATTAGAAGTTATGTTTCTTAAATAGTGATAGCTTAGTGGTTATCATTCCGACCTTTCACCCTTGGTGTCGGGGGTTCGAATCCAACGTGCAGCTCTGATTTTTCGAAGCTATGTGCGTATTAGAAATGAATTAACACTTGCTTTAACGGTAAAGAAAAATGTGAGGAAACATAAATGTCTGAGAGTTCTTTGTAACGTTCTCAAGTGTGTGTGAAATCTATCAATCCGCACGTGGGGTAGCATGGTGGATCGTGGTGGATGCAAAATTGCTTCAGTTTATTATTCTTAAAATGGCTCCTTATTTAAATAAGAACCTAATATCTTGCATCATCGTTTATTGATTCTAATGCACGAAAAACAATCTAAATCATTAATTTTAGACATATCTTAAATAACCAATAAATACAAGACAGATAAATGTTACCTACAAGTTATAAAATTCATGGGTGTATTAAAATTATTATGGCCATTCATATTTAAAGAAAATTAATCTAATCTATCTTGAACGGCCCTTTCATTCAAAGGCTTTCATTTAGTCGAGGGCGGCAGTGTGGGCGGCCCTTTGGGCGGTTTGAAAAGGGCTCATAATAATCTGTAATATTAGCTTTTTCTTACATAAAATAATACTTCACATGTGTTCTATTTGTGTACATTTTTTAAAGCATAAATGCAGCAAACGACCATGAGATACGTCTATTGTTAAGTGGCCACTGACGCCCACATACATCTGTTGTTTGATGCGCTGGTGCTCCTAAGAGCTTAGTTGAAACACGTTATATTTTTATGATGTTTTACCACATCCTTTAAACCAGAACACAGTGGTGTCGCCGCTCACAGTTGACCACTATTTTTCGACGTTTTTCACCTCGCGATAGATCTTTTGAAACAGAATCTTTTCTGCGTCGGCTCTGAACGCACCACTGCCACACCTATTTATGCGTTATAACAGCCGCGTTAAAAGCGCTGTGTTCTGATATAAAGGATGAGGTAAGGGAAAAATATTGCTATATGACCCCACCACATTAATGAATTTCACGATACTAAAACAAAAACAAACAGTCAAGTTATTTTTGTTTGAACAGTAGCAAACGAGCGTGTGAGCCATCTGACGTTAAATGGTCACTGCAACCCATGGACACCCACATCTAACTTCAAACAGGACTGAAATGCTATCTGAAGTCGTACGTTGTTGCATCACTATTCCTGAGGATTAAGATGGTCGTCTCGTTGTAAGTGTACTCGACAATCTCGCCTCTCCAACTGAAACACAAGAATTGCTTCACGGCGGATTATGAGTGGGGCGGTAGTACTTCCCCGAACGAACTATCTACCATCCACTAAAATGTCAATGGTCTACAAGGAAAATGGACATTATAGATAGTAAGGCAGACAGGCCGAACTTATAAGGGTTTCGCTTTTGCCATTTGGTGACGGAACTCTAAAAAGTTTTTAATCATGTAATCTGTCTGTTGGACCATATTGAACTATGAGCAGTACGTTTTCCGAAATCCCAATAATTCAGTTAGGACATTAGTATTCTCATCATTTTCGGCAGTTTTGGTAAAGAGCTGAAATAATTCGTGCTATCTGCAATGTGGAAACTGCCACAGAGCATGCGATGAATAGAAATGGCATCTAGAGAACGCACGCGAGGGTTAGGTGCGTTTCTTTTTAGCGTACCGAACGAGCAGGCAGTCTAGTGGTAAATGGTCTGTGTGGCCAACGACATCTGTAATTAATATTAAACAAAAAAAATGCTTCCTACACTCATAGGATAAACTGTGTGTGCCATGGACATATACAAGACGAGTGCACAAAGACCCAGAATAGAAATCTAAATTCATCATTTAAATATCTGCCTGGCCGGAAATTTTAATGGTTAGAACAATAGTCCGTCTGGGGAAGTACCACCGCCGCACTCATAATCCACCGTGAAGCAGTTTTTGTGTTTCCGGTGGAGAGGTGCGGTTGTCGGGCACACTTACAGCAACACGAATATTCTAGTCCTCCGGACATTCTAGACTACCTACGTATGACCTCAGATAGAACTTAGGTCCTGTTAGATGTGGGTGTCCATGGGCTGCAGTGACTACTTAACATCAGGTAGCGTGCAAGCTCGTTTGCTACTCTTCAAACATAAAAAGAAATCGAACCCTCTCCATCAGACTGGTACGATAACCGCTGTGGCACGCAGGTCCAACCATCTCTTGCTACACCGAAGCATGGAAATATGAAACGTCTTGAAAACATGTATTTAATATATTATAACCTCCAAACTAGAATGCAGCAAGGATCCTGTAAGGCAGAAATAGGTGTGACGGCAGTGCCCCCGCACATAGCTGCCCTACCGTCAAGTCCTACTACGTAGCAAAGACCACCACTGAGACCTACCATCTAGTATATTTAAAGACTGCAAGCTGAGCTAGATTGCAGTCTTTACCTACTACCACCTAGTAAATGAATGATCTCTAGTAAATTCTACCACATAGTAAGCTTAAAGATCACTACAAAGTTTACTACCTAGTAAATAGAATGTCTACCACCAATTCCAGTACCTGGTACATCTAAAGACCATGACCAAATTCTACTATCTAATTAATCTCAAAGATCACCACCCAGTTCTACAACTTAGTAAGTCGAAAGACTACCATCAATTCTACCACATGGGAAATCTAAATACCATCGCCTAATTCTACTGCTTTGTAAATGGAAAGGCTAGCACCAAGTTCTACCACCTGGTAAAACTGAACATCACCGCCAAATCCTCCTGCTTAGTAAATTTAAACGTCATATAGTAAATCTAGTTGTTTTTCAAATCAAACACACGCACTTCAATTTTATTTCTGCAGATATATTTATATACTCTAACAAATTATATTATAATGTAAAAATCTTGAGAAGAAAGGGTCTTGATGGACAGAAGGACAAAAAGGGACAAGGGCCCTTACATTCTGAGGTAGAGTACCGTACGAGTTTGACGCATTTCTATGTAATATGCATTCTTTGCATATATAAAACCTAATTTGAATTCCAAGCTTAGCTCCGCCAGCTGGAAACGTATGGATGAAACGTTACAACCGCAAATTATGCTGTAGAAAGTAATATTTGGCTATACGCTGTACTTTATAGGTGTCAGAACCGTTGTTCATCCGGGGCCCACCGCCGCATTCATAATCCGCCGTGAAACAATTTTATATATCGGTTAAAGAGCTCCGGTTGCCGGGCACACTTGCAGCGAGGCGGCCATCTTAGTCCTCAAGTAGTGACGCATCTACGTACGACCTTAGATAGACTTTAGTTTTGTTTGAGGATAGATGTGAGTGTCCTTGAGCTGCACTTACCACTTAAAATCAGGTTGCTTTCACGCTCGTTTGCTATTTTTCTCAGATAAAAACCCATCGAATTCCCGATCGTGCCCGTCGTTGCTTCACTTGGTAGATCAGTCAAGATCTATTCAAAGAGAGGTTTTGCACGCGACCAGTTAGTCCTTGAGTTTATTGATCTATAAAGATAGCAAAATGTCCTGAAGATATTCTGAGAAGCATTTTCCTTTGTTCTTTCGAACGAGGAAATCGTTTACGATAATCAGGAAACACTCAACGGATGGACTGCAATACAATTTTATTGTGTGTATAGAATTGCAATACAGCTCTGAGCGGGCGCGATAACTTGATGAGGTCTTTGATGAGGCTGTGTAACCCGGTACAAATGTTGGTGGATTTGAAAAAGATTGCTTTAATAATTATCGGCTAAGTAGTCATTTTATGTATAACTAATTCATAATGAAGCGGGCCCAGTCCCGCTGCTTGCGTAAATCGCAACCGATCTACAAAGTTAAACAATGTCGGTCGCAGTGGAGAGTTGGATGGTGGACCGCTAGTGGCAAAATAACATGCGCGCTTCCGTGTGTTGGAGGGCACGTCAAGCCCTCGGTTCCTGTTGCTACCATTGGGCAGCAGTCGTTAAACCTTATCAAAGGTTTTGTGGGCGGTTTGAAAACATCTGACACGGTTTGGCTACTAACCCGTGTCTTCGTCAATTGGAGCAGCGTGGTAGAGTAAGTTTCAGGTCTGCCCTATTTGTGGGGAGAGACTCGTGTCCAGCAGTAGGGCAAGAAGGGTTGCAGCAAAGCAAATGGCTATATTTTTACCGTATGATGATGATGCATCGCATATACGGTGCCAGGTCTTGTTGGCTTACCTATGGAGACTACCACCTACACCTATTCTGTGGTATGAATGTTTAATAAAGATTTCAAATCACTCCTCCTCCTCAGGGGTAACAATGCATCTGTGGCTGTAGTATGCCATACTGATTAGTTTGGGGTTTGATTCCGTATGTCCTTTAGTGACAGTGACCACTTACCAGATGATGCATGATGGCATGGCATGATTATAAATATATAACTTCACAGTGTGAGGAACCGTTTTTTACGTGAGAAGAGTTGCAAACGAGCGTACAGTCCGCCCGATGTTAAGTGGTCACCGCAGTCCATCGATTCCGTCATGTAAGCTTAAACAGGACTGAAATCCAATATGAGGTTGTACGTTACATACTTACAACCTCATAAAGCGTCACTGTTCCTGACGACAAGGTTGCCTCATTGTAAGTGTATCAGGAAACCACACCGCTCCGCCATGAGGGTGGTAATGGTTCTACTCCGGATGATCGACCCTGAAGTTCTACCATGTCTCAGAGGTTGCGACGTCACAAGCCGCTATGTGTTATGACGACATTACTTCCTCGCATTACGTATTACTTTCCCCAACAACTGTCGACGAGACGACGATGATGACGTCATAATGATGATGATGATATAATTGAACAGTCCGGGGAACCGTTTATCCTCAGTACCCCGGGTGGCGCGATATCCTGAGTCATTCGCCGCGGATGCCTCCAGTATATTACATTCCGACGTCTGCCGTCGAACAATATGGCACAGAACATAATTACGTTATGTGTTGTTAAGATTATTTGAAATTATTCTGTTATGAAACAAGCAAATAAATTGGTGGTAAAACTACAGTTCGTCCGGGGAGGTATTACCGTTGCTCTCATAATTCGCCGTGAAGTAGTTCTTCTGTTTCGGTTAGAGAGGTGCGGTTGCCGGGTATACCCAGAGCGAGACGACCATCTTATTCCTCAGGAGTAGTAACACATCTACTTACGACTTCAGTTCTATTTGAGGTTACATATGGGTGGTCTGCTCGCTCGTTTGCATCTCTTCTCACATAAACAAACAAATGAATAAAAATTAAAATGACAAATATTTTTTCGAATCGCTTATGTTTCATTGAACACTCAAATTAGTTTTCGATGTCATAATGGTTAGTGGTCATGATTGGTGAAAGTGACGTCACATGATGTCATGTGATTATGACGACATAACATCACGTAATATGACGGGGGAAGGAAGATCCTCGAGTGGCGACCACGTCTAGGCAAAAAGAGCACAGGTCGCCCCCTGACAAGGTGGACTGATGACTTGAAGAAAACAGCGGGCAACCGTTGGATTCAGAAAGCACAGGACCGGTTAGAGTGGCACCGATTAGGGGAGGCCTATGTCCAGCAGTGGACTCAAAAGGCTGATGGATGGATGGATATGACGTCATGCTTATTGAAAACATACTCTAATGGAACTTTAATTGCTCGAACTTAATCGATTTCGTCTTGTTTTGGTTAAACTCTAACGTGATTGACTTGATTATGACGACAGAACATCACATGACGTGACGTCACCCTGAGAACACTGATAATTCAAAACCCGGTGAAGCTGTAACGGCCGCTAGAGCCAACAGCAACTACACACTTTCGAAAAAAAAGGTAATTCAAATTGCTCAGTATTTTTATGTTGTTTTATTTATCGTACCCGCGATTGGGATGTGACATGGTGTTCGATGTGCTAGAATTATAATTTATTAAATGATAAAATATCCTTGATGTAAAATTAAATGAGGTTATTGATACAAGGAGAGAAAATAACTGGTTGAAAAGAAAGAGGAATGAGAAGACAACGAGATGAAAAAGAAGAGAACATCGTGAAATGGCGGCATCGGGGTTAGACAGTGGATTACGAAATGAGGCCGGTCGATTGGAAAATTGGTTGATTATTATATTTGCTAACCTGGCAATGGGAAATATAATGTGATATTACATTAACGTGAGTATTATTTTCATTATCTTTACTTAAATAGTGGAGCATCTTATACGTATTTAATAGATGGTAGAACAATCGTTCGTCTGGAGAAGTACCACCGCCGCCCTCATAATCCGCCGTAAAGCAGTGGTTGTGTTTCGGTTGGAGAGGTGTGGTCGCCAGGCACACGTATAGCGAGGCGACCATCATAGTCCTCAGGAGTAGTGACGCATCCATATCCATATACAAACTCAAACGGAATTTCGGTTTTGCTTGGGGTTGGATGTGGGTGTCCATGTGCTGCGGTGACCACTTAACATAGGTGGCCTGCATGCTCGTTTGCTACTTTACTATATATAAAAAAAGTGTCATACATTATGACGTCACGGGCATTGAGAATATTGACAAGGCAAATAGCTCAGTTTTTCTATATTGCTTCAGTTACGCTACACGTGACTGTGACGTCACAAGCTCCTACGTCTTATGACGACATACATATACAAAGACACACCAATTAGGAACATTGACAACTCAAATTGCCCAATTTTTCTGTTACCTCAGTGTCCATATCAATTGATTGTGTCGTCACAAGACGTTACGTGTGTGACGTCATATATAATATGACGTCACAGTAATTGAGAACATTGACAACTCATAGCTGTTCTAATATCCCCTTCATTATCTTCCCAGGAATTGTGACGTCACAGCATGTCATGTGTTTATGACATGTAACGTCCGGCGATGTGAACGTCACATTAATTTAGAAAACATTGACACTTAAATTGCTCAAAGCTTTTTTTTCTATATTATAGCAGTGGTAGCCCAGTGGTAAGTTTCGGTAAAGTGACGCTGGGTGTCTGGGGCTCGACACCTCTGATTTTTCGAAGTTATGCGCGTATTAGAAATTAATTATCACTCGCTTTGACGGTGACCGAAAACATTAGGAAACCTACACATCTGAGAGTTCTCTGTAAATTCTCAAAGATGTGTGAAGCCTATCAATCCGCACTTGACCGGCATGGTAGCCTAACGCTTCTCATTGTGAGAGGAGGCCCTTGTCCAGCAGTGGGACAGCAATGTGTATAAATAAATCATGTAATATGTTGTATTTTTATTATTGTATTCTTTTGATTGTTTTTTTTTCCATAATTATCATACACCAGCCGCAATTTTTTACCCAGGATTGACTGGTGGAAATGCCACTAAACATTAAATCCGCAATTGTAAAAGAAATACAATAAAGTGTAAATGAATAAATAATGGGTTGATGATGATTTCTAAATTACACGAATCCCATTATCATTAAGTTCAACGTTAGAACAGCAGTAGAATATCGATATCCTCTATTCACTAGCAAATAATGGCTCTTGGTTACGTGTTTGTTTTAATATCACCGGGCGGATGGGTTATAGACCAGATAACATTTAGAAATTCCACGCGACTCCAAAATCGCCTTTACCACCGCGTCCTTATAACCCGCAGTGAAGCAGTTCTTGTTGCGGTTGGAGAGGTGCGGTTACTCACATCGATGTGAGCATCTTAGTCCTCAGGAGTGACGCGTCTACGTACGACCTCAGATAGAACTTCAGTTTGTTTGAGGTTAGATGTGGGTGTCTACGATTTGCAGGGATCACTTAACATTCCGTGGACTGCACGCTCGTTCGCTACTCTTGAAACATAAAAAAATCTATCGTGACTCGTCTCCGGAGGCAACACTTTCCCAATTGTTATTCAGGGGAAGCAGCAGATCTGTGGACTTTTTTTTTCAAACCGCTTTAAACGCTGTCTCATATCCTAAATTAGGATTCCATGAGATGGTGAGCACACATACACCCAGACCCAGGACAGTCTAAATTAATCATTTAGATGTCTGGTCTGTCCGTCAGTCTGGCCGGGAATCGAACTCCACACACAGTCCTCTGTGAGAACGGTATGGTTACCACTGCACCATGCAGATCGCCATTTTAGGCAGGACGTTCTTATTTGAAGTTGATCACAGATATTCACGGGCGGCAGTGGCCAGTGGCAGTGTCAATGTCACATACAGAGCGCGATCGAAAATAAAGCGACATTTCTACTCATTATTTAATCTGTGGCAAATTACTGCCCCAAATACAAATGTGGAGGGGGGATTTATCACCTGCACCGCGGTCTGCTAACTGCATCCGATCAATTTTGATTTTGCACCTTACTTCGAGTGAAGTTAAACTAACGTGACTCTAGTGCTTTGGTGTAATAGCTAGCAGTTATCAGTTGGAAGCAATGATAGTCCAGTGGTTGCTGGCCTCTCATTCTGGGGGCCGGGGTTCGAAACCTGACTTTGATTTACGAAGTTATGTATGATTTAGAAATTAATTATCAATTTCCAAGCCGACGATGCATTGGTGGCTCCTCTGGTGTAGCAAATGTACATAGGCCAAGGTGACCACTTTAGTGGTCCGTTTACCTTATCGTTAGGTTAAGATATATAAAAAAATAATTACTTCAACGGCGAACGAAAACATCGAGATAAAACTTAATCATCTGAGAATTCTTTATAAAGTTCTCGGAGCTGTGTGAAGTTTACCAATCGGCACTTGGCCAGCGTGGTGGACTATGGCCTAACCCTTCTCATTCTGAGAGGAGACCTGTGCCCAGCAGTGAGACACCAATGGGTCGTTAATGATACTCATACCTTGCATAGCCCCGCTGCTTGCGTAGTTTGTTGTCGGGCGCGGTCGGCCATCGTATGCGTGTACGCTAGTGGCTAAATTTCGTGTGCGCTTCCTTCTTCGTGCTTCATCTTCCTGCTTCGGAGGGCACGTTAAGCTGTCGGTCCGGGTTGTTGTAATTGCATAAGACCCGTTAAACTGGAGTAGAACCGTTAAACTTTATTGGAGACCCTGTGCCCAATAGGTTTGAAAATGTACGTGTTGACCACAGTCCTAGTTCTCCACTAAGTCGCATTGGCGTAGCGAGGTGGAATATGCTCCAGGCCTATGTCGATTGTGAATGAGATCCGTGCACAGCAGTGCAGCATAGCTCGATTTAAACTGGAATAGCTTAGGATTTCATGTGCCATGGGTACCATGGACACTTTAAAGTTGCATACATAAACACCTAGACCCAGCACAGGACAGTCGACCACCGACGCGTTACTATTCCTAAAACTAAAACTGAACTGAACTTGTGTTAGTATCTCTCGGATACCACACAGCAATCTAAAACACAGCAGCGTTTACTATTTTTTTAAGAACCCAGAAATGTGTATGGTGGTGTGTTCTACTACCTTTTGATTGTAAATAATAATTTTCAATCTCGCTCATTATAAAGCTAGGCATGTGGGTAACATGTAAATATTCCGTGATTAAACTACGAAGCCAAAATAATATCCAGGCATATTAAATTTAAACCTTAGATTTTAAGAATATGTAGAAGGTGCAATCAAATAAATTAGTTTGTGATGACTTGACGAATATTGGAATTGAGAATCGATGTTAGCATAATCGTCAACGCATTACTGTCCCACTGCTGGGCGCGGGTCTCCTCTTGAATGAGAATAGTTAGACCCATCTTCCAATGAATTTATCCAGGTGATCAAAGTGGGTCTAGGGGACTTAAGGTGATTTTCAGATTTGGATTGTTTTAAATGAAAATGTATGTTATCTAATATATACATATATGTGTCCGTGCATGTGTCCAGCACAAAACTACAATGTTTAGTAAAAGAGATAGTAGGTAACATTAGTCACCGACGAAACTTCAAACTCAGATTTAAGTATCTAGTAATTACTAACAAATAAAGATCAACCTCCCCGGAATCTTTAGTCATGTAGTGGTTAATTAAAATATGATAAAAAAAATCAAAGGTTTCTCTTACAGATTTAGATTACCCTCTAATGTCGAGGGACTTGCGAGACGAAATAAGCAACCCGGACTTTATTGACAAACAAGCAAACAGCAGAAGGACTCCGGTCTGCCGGG
>DWKL01003935.1:0-11031 GCA_018249415.1 Phareas burnsi
GCACAGGAGTCATAGTTCATGCAACGCACTGGTAGAGGAACTGATGGTAGAAATGTACTTCGACCGGGGAGGTACCACTGCCGCCCGCACAATCCGCCGTGAAGCAATTCTTGTTTCGGTTAGAGAGATACTTTTCAAACATAAAAAAATGCATGTTTTCGATGGAGACTTAATAATTTATTAACAACTTAGCTGCTGGTCTCGCGCCGGCGCGAGACTTGAGGTGCACGATCAGAGGCCGGTCTCGCGCGGGCGCTAGATGCCTACCGACCACGTTTTATGAGCCAGTATGACGCCAGCATTGCCCAAAGTAACATGCTAACGTGTCTGCACTGCGCTTGAACGTTCTAATTTCGTTGGTGCACTATTGGTTTTTAGTTGTCTGAGGAGTATTCGTCAGATGAAGACCGTAATCAGGGCTTGACGTTCGCGAAATTTCCACTAGTAAATAAACGTGGCCAGACAAAAGAGAAACCTCAAGCTGTAGCGAAATGCGAATTTATGTCTGGAGTTGACAGTTAGGTTCAACTTCTTGCATTTTACCCCTGCGAGAGAAAACCCTTAGATGGTATTTGAAAATAGCGATTCACACGCTACAACTTCTTTTTATAAACTCTTATAAAATCTATAACCAATACTCAGGTCAAAGAAAGATGACCTTATACGACTATCGTTTAAACATAATAAATGCTTTGCTGCCAGTAAAATCAGAACCCGAAGTAGGCGCCTCATCAAGATCAGTCGGGTCACGCCATTACATTCGTAAAAATACCGAAACGAATGCAAGAGGCAGATACAGCGAAAAAAGTGTCGTCAGTGTTACAAGAACAAAAACGCACAGACACGTCCTACCAATGTGCAACCTTTGTTGAAAAGCCTGGACTTTGTCCAGAGTGCTTTGATACATACCACATTGAACACATTTTATTAGAATAAGTCAGCTAATTTTACTTTTTTACGAGTTTCATTTAAATTTGAAATGGTTTTGGAAGATCGTTGATTAATTAATAATTATTGTTTTGAAAATGATTATAAAATACAAATAATAAACGATTCATGTGAATTAGTCTGTAATATCATGATCTCGCACTGGCGCGAGACCCGGCACTGTTAGAGAGAGAATTCATTTCGCAGTTCCGGTCTCGCGCCGGTGCGTAATATTTTTGATTTCTTTTTTTTTATTTTAATTACCTTATATATGCAAAGGGTACTTAATTAATAACATTTGGATCCTTTTTAAACAAATAAACAACAAAAAGAAAGTTGGCTCCTGACTAACTCCCATGTTCAAGACACTGGCAGTGAAGCTGTTAAATAATACAGTCGCTTCAAAGAAAAGCGTTTTTTAAATATTTGCGTCTTACCAGCGACCGCATTCAATTTATAGTTTAGTCGAGAACAAATCATTTAACTACAAAAATATTAATCCGAAAAAAAAAAATTATATATCCCCGGCTTCGCAACGGTACCACTAATTATCTACAGCCCGATTGGCTCCAACCCTTTCTATGTCCCACTGTTGGGCACGGTCCTCTTCTCACAACTAGGGAAGTCCTAGAACATACTCCACCACGATGCTCCAAGGCAGATTGGTGGAGGTACGGGTCAGCGACCAACCCGTGTCGAATGTTTTCAAACGATCGAAGTATATTTCTACCACCTTACAGAACCACTATTAAAATCTACTACAATTAAATTGATTGAAATTTGCTTGACTTGGTGGTGTGTACTGTGTGAGGTTCACTTTGTAATTAATTAAAGACGATTGTTGGTATACTCAATTATATTTTTGTCTTAACCCGATAGCCACAGATGTTGGTTGGTGACTGATGGAAAACTATTACATTAATAAATTAGCTGACCAAAAGAATACAGAAAACATGATGTAATTGTTCTAATTAATCTAATTTGGAAATGGTGCCTCGTGTAAGACTACATGATGCAATATATATGACTAATTACAAATAGGCACAAAATGATTTCAATAAACGATTTAATTTTACAGCGAAGTATTTCCTTTTTTTGGTTGACACACCAGTGACACACGTCAATCACAATCCATGCAACATACATACAAACGTATGTACAACAACATACATTCCTATCTATAGGCAGTGATAGCCTAGTGGTTAAGATTCCGGCGCCTCACGCTGCATATAGAGGGTTCGAATCTCGCACTCACTTCTAATATTTCGAAGTTATGTGCGTTTTTAAAAAACTATCACTTGCTTCAACGGTGAAGGAAAATATCATGAGGAAGTCTGATATATCCACAAATGTGAGAGTTCTTTGTAACGTTCTTCAACGTGATTAAAGATCACTTGGCCAGCGTGGCGGATTATGGCCTAACTTTTTTAACTGAGAGGAGAGCCATGCCCAGCAGCAGCAGGACATTAGTAGGTTGATGATGAACTCGAATAAACCGTTAAGTAATCCACCAGTGGATATGTGGAAGCGTGGATTATTCAGTTGCATCTCGCGTTACGGCCCTCGCGAGACACAAAGTTATCCAGTTAAGCGATTTGAGTTATTTATCAGCTACACCATTTGCAATATTTAGACAGGTTTCAGAAATTCATGGAGTGTGTAGAAATATGGAGCATAAACAAGGCAAATTAAATTATAAACTAAAACTTCGATTTAGACAGGTTTCAAAAATGCATGCAGTTTATACAGAGTATGAAAGGTTTTAGAAACAGGTTTTAGAAACTAAAACCTCGATTTAGACAGGTTTCAGAAATGCATGGAGTATATAGGGTATAACGCACAAACAAAGGCAAATGGAATTAGAAACTTAAACCTCGATTTACACAGGTTTCAGAAATGCATGGAGTATATAGAGTATGACGCATAAACAAGACGAATTAAATTAAAAATAAAACCTGACTGCAAAACCATTTAACTAGTTAAGTCGCATATGTCGCACTGAAAAAGGGTAGGTGGTAGAACTATATTTCGTCCGGGGAGGTACCACCGCCGTCGTCATAAACCGCCGTAAAGCTTCTTGTGGTGCTGGAGAAGTGCGGTTACCGGGCACACTTACAAGAAGGCGACTATCTTAGTCCTCATTAGTAGTATCGCATCTACGCACGATCTTTATCACGTTGACTGCGGCGGCTAATATACGAAACAATCCACCCGTTTCAGTACGGCGGCACACACCGTATGCGTGCGAGCTGCACGAATGGCGCGGACAGGAAAGCACGACAGGTGCGTTTGCCGCAGTCAAAGTGTTTATCACTTCAGTCTTGTTCGAAGTAAGTTGTGGGTGTCCATGTACTGCAGTGACCGCTGAACATCAGGTGGCCTGCACGTTTCTACTTTTTGTACATTAAAAAAAACCGTCATGAAATTATTAAAAGCTCCCAGTAGAGATAAATATAAACATACCGTTGCTCTCATTCTGAAAATTACACTTTTATACCCAGGAGTATCTAACGCGGTACAACCGTGACTATGTAAGCGATAAGCGATTGAGACTCATCATCAAACCCACTGCTGAGAGCGGTACCCAATCAGAATGAGGATCTCAGGGCAAGCCCATGGTCTACCACGCTTGTCAAGTGCAGATTGGTGAGTACAGTGCCAACGAGCATGCCGAGCAGGTCACCTGATGTTAAGTGGTCACTGCAACCCATTGACATACACATCTAAACTCAAACAGCCCTGAAGTCCTATCTAAAGTCGTCCGTGCATCACTACTCCTGAAGGCTAAGACGGTCGCCTCGCTGTAAGTGTGCCGCAACTTCACCTCTCCAACCGATATACAAGAATTGCTGACTAGTGGAGAATACTCACACCACGCTGCTCAATCCATAATTGTAAATGAAATTAAGGGTAAGTGGCCAAGTCATATAGCAATTTTTCAAAACGCCCGTAATATAAATAATTGTAAGAGGTAGATCGATAGTTCGATCAGGGAGGTACCACAACCGCTCGCATGAACCCCGTGAGGCAATTTTTATGTTTAGTGTTTTGTGTAGTATCGCATTACGTGCGAGCCTAGATAGGGCTTCAGTCCTGTTTCAGTATAAATGTGGGTGTCTATGGGCTGCAGTAACCACTTAACATTAAGCAGATTGCACGTACTTTTGCTACTCTTCTTTTAATACTTTCAACAATATTTAATAAATGCTGTCTCAAGACTGCGCATACGCGCCTCCCCCCCTCGTCCCGCCCCCACTTCTACCGCACGCGTGCTGCCCGCTGTTTAAGCTTCATCAATTCAATCGCATTGGAATACATCCATTCAATCCACATTTTGCATCTAGCTCGTCCAGTGGAAGGTAATCGCTACAAGTCATCCTTAATCTATATTAATATAATAAAGCTGTAGAGTTTGTTTGTTTGTTGAACGCGCTAAACTCTGGAACTACAAGTCGGATTTTTTTAGTGAGGAAAGTTTTAGGATATGTAAGATCACACTATAATTCTTATGAGCGGAGCAATTAGCGTGCAAAGATTAGACATAAAAGTATGTGAAACTGAGGCTGAACACGCGGCTGCGGGCGGGCGAATGATGTCGCGGGCATCAACTGGTGGTAAATAAAATGAGTTGAGTAGCTACGCTCAAAGTCTGTCCCGTATCCGAATGATTACTCTATCACACTGCGAGCCTAGCAATGCTCGGGCCATAGTCATAAATCGTTTTCGTTTCCGAACAACCCTCCAACAAACCCAACGCAGGGGCAAACTCGCTACTCGGCATCTGTGGGACGAGTCCTGGATGAAACTGATGTAAACTTTTAAGGCAATTTTGTGGAAAGGTTCACCTGAATTGAAATTAACCGCACATGGCTGGCGTTCGGAATTCGTAAATAAAGTTTTTGAAAAAGACTATTTCAAATCTAAAGCAATAGTTTCAC
This sequence comes from Phareas burnsi, assembly GCA_018249415.1. NCBI lineage: Eukaryota > Metazoa > Arthropoda > Insecta > Lepidoptera > Hesperiidae > Phareas > Phareas burnsi. The sequence goes on from DWKL01003935.1 coordinate 4,866, forward strand.
ATACTTCGAACGTTTATCAATACTAATATTACTATTATTATATATCAGGCGCATATATAAGCGCTTGCGTACATCGTAACCGATCTACAAAGTGTAGCAACGTCGGCCATCATCAATCCATTAATATCCCACTGCTAGGCACGGGTCTCCTCTCAGAATGAGGTTTGGCACACACCGAGAAATTTACACATAAATTTAGATGTGTACGTTAGCTCACGATGTTTTCCTTCACCGTTAGACCGAGTGATAATTACTTTCTAATACGCACATAACTTCGAAAAATCAGAGGTGCGCTCGGGTTCGATTTTCGGTGTGAGAGCTGTGTGTTAACCACTAGGCTATTACTTCTTTTGAAGTTTGCTCCAGGTTCTCTCCAGTTGTGAGAACCGTATCCAACAGTGTGAAGGATTTAATCCCTATCCCAGAAGTATGTATGTATCTCTATGTTTGTTCTTGTTTTCCCAATTAACCAACATAACAAAATCACTCATGGCTTCTCCCAGTTTTTTCCCTCCCTGTTCCTTGTCACCGCTGTCATATGTCAACTTTAATTTGACATCGGAATTAGAATTAGGGTTGCCATCTATAGATCAATAAGTAAATTGTTATCAACAGTGTTTTTACTATAAACGGATAGTAATGATGATGACTGAATATATATATATTTGAATTAAGGTTCTGGACCTAAATGTTCGTTCTTAGGTCTGTGGCACCCACCACAGGTAGAGAGCATTATTCCGCCGTCCTTAACACATTGACTGCACTACTGTCCGCGCCACGAGTGCGGCTCGCACGCATACAGTGTGTGCCGCCGTACTGGAACACGCCTGTAGCGTTGTGCGCCGCACGGGAGGATTGTTTCGAATATTAGCGCCGCAGTCAATGTGTTAAACTTTAAAGCTCTTACAAATCAAAATTGCTTCGAGTTAAGGTAAAAAGAGGTTATTTTTTAAAAACCATTGCTACTTAATATAGTTATTAACTATACAAGAGTTTGAGATGTCAAAAATAGATCTAACAGGACACTTTCAAATAGTGCAACATTTAATTCGTCTTTTACTAAGGACAGAAATCTCAAAACATCAAAATTGGCTACATGTTGGATAATGGCATTTCAGCTTGGGAATGGCACTATTATTAGACGATGCAGTGATTTATACTCATTATTTTATCTGTACTCCTTATTCAATGATCATTTATCTCCTTATTCAATATAAGTTAGGGTTTTTTATACTTTTAGTATATTAAATTGCATTTTGTGATGTAAATGTGTGTAAATTTATCGTTCCGATATTGGCTCCAACGATGTTTATGTCCCACTGCTAGACAGGGGACTCTCCTCACTACTGGGGAAGGCCCAGAACATACTCCACAACGCTTCTCCAATGCGGATTGGTGGAGATATGGGTTAGTGGCCAACCCGTGTAAAATGTTTTCAAACCGCCGAGAAGGCCCTCCGACAAGGTTTAACGACTGCTATCCAATTATGAAACTGGAACCGACAGCTTTACGTGCCCTCCGAACCACGGAAGCGCGCATGAAATTTAGCCACTAGCTTTCACCCATCCAACTTCTGACCGCGCCCGACGTTGCTTAACTTCGTTGATCGGTTACGATATACGCAAGCCGCGGGGCGCCGCGCTCTTTGGTATATTCGGTCGAGTATTATTAAATGTATATTTACCTGTTCTCGCTGGTGTCCCGGACTCTGCCGCGTCTTCCCTTGCTTGTGACCTGCCATCACTCCGTACATCTTGTCACCATTCAACCGATACGATATAACTGACTTCACCCAAGTCCTTACTTCTAACCTCTCTGTAGTATATAGTTAAGTCTTAATATAACTTTTATTGAAGTTATGTTTCTTTTGGCGTGTTATAAACAAATGACGAAAGTGATTTTTTACGGTGATCACACCAAGCGTCACACCGCTTATATATTTGTATATTTGGCGAGTGTGGTGTTTATAGCCTGACCCTTCTCATTCTGAGATAAGACCCTTGCCCAGCAGTGGGACCTTAATGGGTTGGTGATGATGAAGTGTTTATATAATAAATGTAGAGAATAAAAGGCTTATTTATTCTTATTTTATTTTATAATACCGAATTTCGAGGCTTTGCCGAGAATCATAACTTATATTTCAAGCATACATTTTTAAATGTCATTTGGCATATTTCCATACAAAACCCATTTGGATCAGTTTCAGTAATAAGAAAGGCATGGATTTAAACTATTTATAAATTTTATTTATGTTTGAATAGTGGAAGAGCTAGAGTTGCCAGTTATTTAAAAAAATCAGGATAGTCTCGCAATTGTGTGCCATCCGATGTTAAGTGGCCACTGCTGCTCATGGAAGACACCGTAAAAAGACGCTCCGGTTACATGTAAACTGAGGAATAAAACCCTCAGGTGCATAGTTTATTCGCGATGATTTCCTTCACCGTTGGAGCGAGTGATAATTAATTTCTAATTATTTTTTTATATTCGTAAAGTAGCAAACGAGCATGCACCATACCACCGCCGCCCTCATAATCCACCGTGAAACAGTTTTTGTACTTCGGTTGGAGAGGTGCGGTTACGGCACACTTACAGCGGGCCGACCATCTTAGTCCTCAGGAGTAGTGACGCATCTATGTACAACCTCAGAAATAACTTCAATTTTGTTGGAGGTTAAATGTGGGTGTCCCTGGGCTGCAGTGACCACTTAACATCAGGTACCCTATAGGCTCGTTTGCTACTCTTCAAACACAAAAAAATCTCTGTCGCACTTTACGAATCCTTGATATCGTTTTAAAAATAATTCGTCAAACGTAAATTAGAAATGAACAAACAATGTTAAAGCCATATTTTTATATTAATCACTTCAATTTGCATCTTACACGACGAACATGAACATCCATTCATAATAATATTACCTAATTCAGTAACCATACTTATTTTTATATGAGGACATAAAGATTTTTATTACATTAATATACTACTACTCTTTCTATGTCCCACTGCTGGGCATGGATTTCTTCCTATAACTAGAAGTTGCTGAAGCTTACTCCACGATGCTCCAATCAGCGAAAAGGGATACGAGCTAGTGGACCACCCGTGTCGGATGTTTTCAAACCACCCACAAGGCCTCCAACAAGGTTAAAAACTGCTTACTAAAGACAACAGCCGGGATCCACATCTTAACGTGCCCCCTGAAACACGACGCGCATCAATGGTTAAATGTATGGACTTTAATATGCTGTTAACAACAATCGTACTATATTTAATGTACCAATAAATACTTTTAGTATATTCAGTTGTATCATATGATCTAAATATGTGTAAATTTGTCATTCCGGTATTGGCTCCAACCATATTTATGTCCTTCTGCTGAGCACGGGTCTCACCCCACTACTGCGATGGCTTAGAACATACTCCACGACGCTACTCCAATGCGGATCAGTGGAGATATGGCTTAGTGGTCACCCGTGTCGAATGATTTTAAATAGCCCTCGCGGCGTCCGACAAGGTTTAACGACTGCTATCCAATTATGAAACTGGAACCGACAGCTTTAGCACGGAAGCGCGCATGAAATTTAGCCGCTGGCAGTCACCCATCCAAGTGATAATTAACTCCTTAAATGCACATACCCTCTTTTTTTCTCTAATCGTGTCGCGCCTCCAATGATATTGTATTTTATAGTAACATTTCATATTTAATATGTTTATTAGTTTATAACATCTTATAAATATTTTATATGTATTCATGGTATTTCTAAATGTATGTATATAGATAGATATAAGTCACAATGACTTATATCTATCTATATAGGCCATCTAAAGCGCCGTTAATAGTTCCGAATTACATTTTTTTTCTGTTTTTTTACTTTGTTTTTCCTTTGCTTAGCAATTGTATAGTTTTGTTCTTGCTCCTAATATGTTAGTAAAATTTCAATGGATGACTTTACTAGCTCTGATCTGTAATTTATTACAATTTTACACTGTATGTAATATAATTTTAAGCTGCAGTTCTTCTAAGAAGAAAGAGTTGCGTGCGGGATTCAAACCTCGGACTTTCCGTGTCACATCCGGCATAATACCACTAGGCTACTACTAGACCATCTAGTAACCTAAAATATGAAAATATTCAAACATAACGCTATTTGAAAATGTTATCTATTGTCCGAACTAATCACAGAAACGACTGAATAGATTTTGATAGATATTTTACGCAAAAGCAGATGACTTTATCGCGAGTGATGTAATCTAAATTTAGTATCTAGAAACGTTCGAAGTTTAAAACCGGTCAGTGAGAGTACAAATGAAAATACGAAAGCCTGTATTTTATAAAATTAACCCTAAAGAGAAAAATAAAAAAAATGTATTTGTACGTATGCACGCATGTAAAATGAACCTTAAAGAGAGAGAAAAAAAAATGTATGTGTACATATGCACGTATATAAGTTTGTACGTTATTTTCACTTCAAGAAGTTATGGCTTTTTTCATTATTTAATTGCACCGTGTATACTGTAACGCCTAGTTTAGTGGAGCAGATGAATAAATAAATAAATAAGAAGATATACTTCTTTGGCGTTATCACAAAAGTTTTTTTTTTATACATTGAAATAAATGTACACTGAGTTAAACGATACACGAGAGAAATAATAATAACTTAAACTTAAAACAGGGATAGTATGTATACGTTACTTGCTAACTACTTGGATAATTTCAGACCGTAAAGGAAATAATCCTCATTGGAGACTAACTTCAACTGTTACATGTGCGCGTTACTTTTGTTACATTCGGAATAAAACACTCTCATCTGATTTTCATAACGCGCGAAAATAAGTTTAAAAAGATTGTCCCGAAATTGTTCACAAACGCAATGTCACACTACGCTGTGGATAAAAAAAGCCTTTTAGCATTTTCATAGTGGCAGCTTTGTGAAAATTAGTAACAGCTGACTTCTACTGAAATAATACTGCAATTACTATGTATGAAATGTAAATTCTACATATTTTTGTGTAGTAAACTGTCTGGTGGTGCCAGTGGACACTAGTAACCAAACTAAACAAACAAACGCTTTCTACATTCATAGAGGCGATAGAGCTTCTTCCGAGGAAATGCCACCGCCGCCCTTATAATTCGCCGTGAAGCAGTTTGTGTTTCGGTTGGCAAGGTGCCGTTGCCGGGGACGCTTACAGCGAGGCGACCGTCTTAGTCCTCGAGAGTGGTAACGCATCTGTGTACGACCACAGACAGAACTTCAGTTTTTTTAGGTTAAATTTGGGTGTCCGTGGACTGTGACCACATCAGGAGGCTTGCACGCCGGCTTGTTACTTTTCGAACATAAAAAAAGAAATAACATAATTCATTATTCATTCATAACCTTTATAATCATAATGATTCATAATTTTAATACTTAATTTGTTATTTTAAATTAATTATTCATGTTATTTTATTTTTATATATATGTATTATTCACTTCAAGAAGGGCTTTTTTTTGTTATTTGATTATACTGTGTTTACTGTAATGTCTAGTTTAGTGGACCCAAGAAATAAATAAATAGCTCCAAACTAGGGTATCTACCCTGTGTCGTGGTTGCCACGGTCACATATGAGTACATAGATACCCAGAACTAGATGAGAAATCTAAATTCATGAGCGCGATGGCGGACTTACACTTTTCTCGAGTATAGTCTGTTAAATGTAAGCCCCCTTACCTCTATAGTTGTCAGTTACTATATAATTTCTAAAAGCCAACAATTTGTTTGAAATTGCACATTTCTCGTGCAATTTCAAGCAAATTGTTTTTTGGATATATTTCTGATACCTTCATCATCATCAACCGATTACTCTCCCACAGGTCGCCTCTTAGAATGAAAAGGCTTAGGCCATAGCCCATTTTCACACACCTTCGTGCGTGCGGGATTCGAACTCCAGACACCCAGTGAGAGACGCCGGAATCTTAACCAGTATTGTTGTTTCGATTGCCATACGGTTGTCACACTCATAGGGATCTTAGTCCTTAGGAATAGTGACACATCTACGTACGACCTTAGATAAGACTATTTGAGATAAATGTGGTTGTACATGGGCTGCATTATCACATGACATCAACATATACTCTCGTTTGCTACTCAGCTCATACAAAAAATAAGCATTATTTTGCAAACGTTTATATTA
>DWKL01003936.1:0-11030 GCA_018249415.1 Phareas burnsi
GAAAAACCACCCATGCGCCGCCGCCACAAGGGGTAACAGAAGAGATTTCACAAAAAAAAAAAAAAAAAAAAAAAAGGCATACTTCCGGAAATACCAACATTGTTATGATTACATAACGATTCACCTACCGGCCTAGCTCGCAATACCTTTGTGGAGATAGACAATATTTATTCACGTGTAACTTGAGCAAAACCAATTTCAAAACAAGCGAAAATGCCTCGAGGTTGGCTTTCCAATTCAAATTTCTGTTTGTGTAGCTTCTATTTTTTCCTAACCCCTTTTTCGATGTAAATAAGTACGATGGGGTTAGCCGTCTAAGCGATTCTTTGACTGTTTGCAGTAAAAACGACCCATGTTTTTATTGAAACAACCTTTTTACTTCGTTGATTGTGTTTTGAAACCATTTGGTTAGTAAAAGACTACCGAAATTGTTCTTTACCTTTGCTGTAGTGTAACTACATAGGCACGGGAATATACGTACATGCTACAGGCAGGTGTGGGAAACATTGTAAAGTTCTGAAAGGTGTGTGAAGTCTATCAATTCGCACTTGGTCTACGTGGTTGTATGGTCTAACACAAGCAGTGACGACCTAGTGGAATTTCGGGCTCTCACGTGGGAGTGTGGGGTTCGAATTCCAGGCACGCATTTACGCACTTCTGATTTTATTAAGCAATGTGCGTGTTAAAAACAAATATCAGTAGCCTTGACGGTGAAGGAAAACTTCGTCTGAAAACCTACATACCAGAAAGTTTTCCATAAAGTTTCCAAAATTGCCTGAAGTCTATCAAAACAGACTTGGTCAGCGCGGTGGAATAATTGCGGTTGCCAGGTACACTTACAGCGAGGGGACCATCTTAATCCTCAAGAATAGTAATACATATGTACACCTACATACAGCCTCAAGTGAGTTCAACTCCGTTTCAGGATGTGGATGTCCGTGGGCAGCTGTGACCACTTAACAACAGGTGGCCTGGACGATCGCTTTTTATTATTCTTGCATAAGAATCCAAAATAAGAATCGCGTTGCAGTGGAACAGTAAAACTGCCGTCCCTAAGCTATATTGCTATTACATACCAAAACCACTTTTAGAATTATGGCCAAAAAAGAGGGTAATTTAAAAAACATGCTACTTAATAACTAGACGTCATATGCAAAAGTTCGAGTTATCAAAAATATATAAAAAAAATACATATTTATTCAAACTTTTCAAATTGTGAAACTTTTAATCGTTTTTTTACTGATTACGAAACCCCCAAAATGTCGAAATCGGCTAGATATTTCAGCTTAAGGATGGCAGAAAAGGTTGATGATGATCGATCTGCTTAATCAAGTGTCGTAACATACGATCATTCAAGGAGTTTATTTATGCATGGTTTTCATAAATAACATAAGATTTTAACCTAATATTATGACGGCAATTACACAATTTAATTACATAACGGGTGCTCACGATATGCGGTTTTTTAATTGCCATAATTGTTCTCAAGTAGACTACATGCCAATTTGCTGCGTCTGTTACATAAAACTAAAAGAACATTCCCTTTTAACAACGTTTGTTAAAGTCGCTTCGTCATTCCTGCCCGTTTCATCTGTTGTTCTCCCAGCATCTCACTCAATACTGATTCTTTCGAGGCTTCGAGAACTGAGTGTCATTGTTTACGAGATCGAAAGGTTTGTCTGAAGAGTCCAAAGGGATAGGCATTTACTCGATATTGACGAAATCTTACGAGTTTTGACTAGCTAAATATTATTTTAGTCGCCGATCTTAGAAATCTTCTAGCGGATATAGACCTTCCGTAGAAAAAGGGGTTTTGCCCAAGTCACTGCTTTGGGCTATACGCATTGGAAACCGCAGCAGATGAATAGATTCATCAGCAATTAGAAATCTAGAAGTGAACAAAGGTCTTCTGTAGAAAAGGGGCTCTTGCCAAAGTCACCGCTCTAGGATTTTCGTGTGAAAGCTGCATGAAATGAATAGATTCATCAAGCATTAGAAATCTTGTAGTGAATACTGATTAGTAGTTTAGATTAGATTAGTAGTAGATAAGGGTTTTTTCCAAAATCACCGCTCTGGGTTATGCACATTGGAAGCCGCATTAGATGAATAGATTCATCAACCATTAGAAATCTAGGAGTGGACACAGATCTTCCGCAAATATGGGACTTTTGCCAAAGTTACCGCTCTGGGCTATGCGCATTGAAAACCGCAGCAGATGAATAGATTCTTCAACCATTACACATCTAGTTGTGGACATAAATCTTCCGTAGAAAAGGGGATTTTGCCAAAGTCCCCGCTCTCGGCTATGCGCATTAGAAACGATAGCATTTTCCATTATTGTAGGTCGGTAATAGACAGTACGTCTACAATAATGACGTAGCTTTTCAAAAGCTTTTAGCAAAAGAAGAAAAACGAAAAAACTGAAACAAAAGCTTTCTACTCGTAACCCTACATTGGCATTCCCTGTGTCGTAGGTACCATGGACAAACGACAAAACGAGTACACTATCGCCCAGATCCATAACAGGTAACTAATTATTATTCAAGTGTATGCTGCCGGGAATCGAACGGAACCACTGCGCCACGCGGCTCGTCAAATCGGGAAGAATCAGCCTAACATTTACATATATTTAATAGATAGTTAAAAGTAAATCTAACCTATTTAAAATATATATCGGCTACATCTTCATATTATATGCTAATGTTTATTTTTTATTCTCCAGGCAACTTAATTTTGACTAGTTTTTTTTTTAAATGTGTTACGCCAGTGCCAGTCTCGGTTTTGATTTGTTAATGCCAAGGCGGCCCAACTTAGCCTTGAAGGAATGCTTCTGTGAACTCCCCTATGTAAGTCCCATGTGGGTCACTCCCTCCAATTGATAATGGCCTGAAGTAGATTCACGCTGCTCGAATATGGATTAAGAGAGATACGGGTTAGTGGCCAACCAGTGCCGTTCCCAAACCATCGCCACGAAAACCCGATGACAGCTGTAATTACCAGTACTCAATATATATCTTTCCTGTATAAGAAGGGAAAAAAATGTTTAAGATATATTTTTGGCAGCACCAAATTTGTTTCGTCCATGAAAACATAAGCCGCGACACACACGCAATTTCATTAGCGCATGATATATCGCTGGGCCGTCGTCGCCGTCCACTCGCTCGATTGGATCTGTCGTCATAATCAGTCGCGCGACATCTGTAAAGTATCAACTAAATGAATCGCCGCGTGACAAATGGACGCACCTTAATAGTTGCCCGTCGCGAGATCTACGTGTGGCTATAAAACAAGCGGGAGAGCAACTCGCTACAATAATGATTTTTATACGTTAAATTTGGGTTTGGTCTTATCAGTGGTTAAATTTCGGTTTGGTCTTATAAGTGGTTAAATTGGGTTTGGTCTTATAACTACAGTTCGTCCGGGGAGGTACTATTGTCTCCGTTGTCATCCGCTGTAAAACAATTCTCATGTTTCGGTTGTAGAGGTGGTTGTCGAGTACACTTATAGTGAGGCGTCCACCTTAGTCCTCAGGAGTAGTAACTAGGTACAACTTCATGTTAAACTTCAATCCACTTTGAGGTTAGATGTGGGTATGCATGGACTGAGCAGTGATAGCCTAATGTTAACAGTTCGGTTTCTCAAATTGAGGGGTTCGAACCCTATATGCATCTCTAATTTTTCGAAGTTATGTGCGTATTACAAATATCACTTGCTTTAACAGGGAAGGAAAAGATCGTGAGGAAACCTATACATCTAAGAGTTCTTTGTAAAGTTCTCGAAGGTGTGTGAAGTCTACCAATCCGCACTAGGCCAGCGTGGTAGGCTGTGACCTAATACTTCGCATTCTGAGAGGAAACCCGTTCCCAGCAGTGGGACATTAATGGGTCGATGATGATGCATGGACTGTAATGACCACGAAACATTAGATGGCCTGCATGCTCGTTTGTTACTCTTCTCACATAAAAAATCCTCTGACAAATTTCTTATGAAACAAAAAACAAACGCTTTCTACACTCATAGCCTTACATCTGGATTCCCTGTAACGCCATGGAAACATACAAGATGAGTGCACAAGCATCCACACCCAGAACAGAAATCTAAATTCATCATTTAGATGTCGGTCCGCCTTGAATAGAACACGACACCCTCGGCATGTCAGACCGTCATTATGCAACATAGAATCGTCGCACGCACTTCCTAGCATTATTATTAATCTTTATCTTATTATATTTTCAGTGGCCCCAATTTATGCTCGTCCAAGATGGTGTAGCGAGCTTGTATCAACGCGGGTTTTTCCGGCGCCCACGACAATCCTTGTCGCGAGTGTGTTGCCTGCTTCATAACACCTAGATCATTTATATGACGAGTACCACTTCTCTTTTGTCACACCAAACGGTTAAGTTATTGCGTTTATTATGTTATGTTCTGGCTAGTAACACTCAATTTCGTACCAAGATTAATTATAATAGGAGAGATGTCAGTTTTGGTGAAAGGTGATAAAACTCTTCACAAGCAGTAATAGCCTAGTGGTTAGGACTCCGGCCTCTCACGTTGGATGTCTGGGGTTCAAATCCCGCTCCAGACTTTTCGGAGTTATGTGCGTATTAGAATTTAATTATCACTTGCTTTAATGGCGCAGGAAAACATCATGAGGCAACTTATACATCTGAGATTGCCTCATAAAGTTCTCGAAGCTACCAAACTGCACTTGACCAGAATGGTGGACTATAACCTAAACATTCTCATTTTGAGCGGAGATCCATTCCCACCAGTGGGACTTTAATGAAGTAATGACAATGATGATAGAACTCTTTATAATACGACTGCGGCAGTACCATTGCAACACCTTTTTTTTTAAGGTCATATCGTTAGAACTACCAATAATGGTTGGGAAAGGAAGTTTCTGAATTGGCGACCACGCGTCGGTCGGTAGGTCGCCCTCTACTAAGTGGATTAATGACCTAAAGAAGTACATATAATTACATGAACACTAAGAACCAGAACAGAAATCTAAATTCATTATTTAGATGTCTGTTTGGCCGGGAATCGAACCCGGAATTCTGTACATATCGGATCGATATGACCGTTACGTCACGCGAGTCATTTTAACAATTAAATATATCTATTATTGTACCTATATTAACGTAATTGATAGGTGGTAGAACTATAGTTCCACTGGGAAGGTATCACCGCCGACCTCACAATCGGTCGTGAAGCAATACTTGTGTTTCGGTTGGACAGTGTGCTTGTGCTTGTGCTTGTGCTCGGGTACAATTACAACCGAGGTGACCGTCTTAATCCGCAGAAGTAGATATGCATCTACGACACACACAGATAGCTAGTTCTGTTTGAAGTTAGATGAGGGTATCCATGGGCCTCAGTCACCATTTAATATCCGGTGGTCTGCACGCTCATTTGTTGTTCTTCTAATATAAAAAAGCCAATTAATTTGTGTGTATGGATAAAGGCTTATAAACCTACCACATTTTGCAAAACATTCCCCGAACGTCGCTGCTACACTGAACTTTTGGTACCCTGGTGGGAAATCTCCCATCCAGAACTATGCACTATTTTTGGCAAACTAGTTGTCAGGTGGTTGGTGTCCGTCAGAATTAGCGTCCGCTGTAACTGCCGCTCTGGGCGCCGCGACCATAAATTAGATCCCACTCCGGCAGTACAAGGGTTGGACTTGTTTCCATTATTATCCGTCATCCATAACCATTACAGGTAGCGTATAATGGTCAATCCATTATCGATAAAACCTTAAAACGTCGATAGAAAAATTTCTTTTTTAGATAGTATATTCATTTAATAAAAAAATAGGGGTTGGCGACGTATGTCATAACACAGAGTTACAAATGTCCTTTTGAAAATAAATTATTTTTATTGATTATTGCCCCATTGCTGGGCAATCTTCATAGAAGGCAGTGAATACTTTAGGTGAACTTTATACTCGTTTTCTATATAAATAGTCAAAAAAGTTGTAAGGATATCGTGACGTCACAATATATAAAGTTCTCAAACGTGTATAAACTCTACCAAGCCGCAGTTGGATAGCTTGGTCGACTATAGCCTAGCCCTTTACATTTGGACTGCCATGCCCTGCATTGTTTCTTAGAATACAATCAACCATACTCGTAAATGAACAAGAAACTTGTTGCTTTGTTGTGTGTGTGTTGACGTGTTTTTGCACGATAATGATTTTTTATTTTCCCTGCATGCATTAGGAGGGTTAAAAACTCTTGGTATGTCGCAATGGGGAAACATGAAAATAGTCTTTTTTTTACCGCGGACGTGCAAGATGTGAAACGAACTTCTGTCTGTAGTATTTCAGGTGCGCTATGATATGGGGTTCTTAAAAAAAGGTGCCAAAAGAGGTCTCTTTCAAACCCGGCAATATATTGGCGACTCCTCTGGTGTTGCAAATATTCATAGGCAATAGTGATTACTTTCCATCATGTAGGTCATCAGCTTTATTGTTAGGGTTTAACCGGGCCACAGCATAATCAAGTTTGGGAAACGCTGACGTAAGGTGTTCTAACGTGTCGTATCAAACAACGGACACTGGCTATAAAGCACGGGCCATAGACTTTTAATCAATCTGCACGAGCGGCGCGGGACTGGCCGCTTAATTAAAACCATAAGGAAAATTCGCTTGGACGAAAACGCTTCCGCTTGTCTATGGCTGCTTTTTTGGTCAGTTTCGGTTTCGTTATTGTTATTTTTTTGGTAAGCATTTTGTTTTTAACTTTGAACCGAGCTTTTGGTTAAATTAGATTTGTAATTAGTATTGGTGTCATTATATTAAGAGGTATCTACCTACTTAGGTATTTCTGTTTTTATAGAGTGCGAAGGACATTATTATAAGACGGTCCATATTATGCCTTTGAAATGAACTCCGCAGCGTAGGAAACGACGCTGTTCATTTAAACATTTCTAAAACTGATGGAATTTATTTATCTATTTATTTAAACATTTATTTACACATAACAGAATAAAAAACAAACAAACAAAACAACCTTAAAAAGAAAAGATGCTGTATATCTTCCAAAAATATAAAAAAAACAAAAAGATCCTATGCGATTAATATTTTTCATTATAACATCTACTCGCTCACCATCAGGACGTCTAGATCATATCTAGATATTTTAATTAAATGCACTGAATATTATTCGTCTCAGGGGTATCGCGCCCCTCCACGGTCGACCACCGGGTGGCAGACCGCTTCCGCGCGAGCTCCTGGGGCGACATTCTCCGATCCATCATCAGGAGGACGTTAGCTGAGCCGATTCAGAAGAACCGAAGTACACCGTAGCCACCCACTAAACAGTGAGGTTGGCCCGACTATGTTTGCACATTATATTGTAATATTTTAATTAAAATTATGATATTATGTGTAAAGACAATTGAACACACCCAGACAAAGAGGGAATCGTCGAGACCCGAATCCCCCCCTCACTTCCTCCCTTTGGTGCAATAGTGCCGTGGGGTAGAGGCCTGGCAGGGTAGGACGTTCTCCTTTCGATTAGACTGAATATTCTTCTAGGTATATATCTTCCTACCTTCCTACCTGCCTGCGTTCATGTTATCGCTTTCCAAAACAGTACAATCTAGTTTCTCCCAGGAGAATAAAGGTCCATAAATAAAAATATGCATACGTGAAATATTCAATTTAATCTCGCTACAAATCGCGCTGTGAACTGTTTACAGGGTTTTATGGTAATTTTATTCTGATACGTACACTGGCAATCCAAATATTGTTTTATTTTCACCCCAATAGTGTTTAGCTTTTACGGCTTCACAATGTTGCTAGTATTGCCCACTTTGTCAGAGATTTTCCCACTAAAAGTAATTTAACAAATCCCCAAAATCCAATCAAAATACTGAAAAATTACAAAAGTTTCATGCAAATAGAATAATATAGATTACTTTTGCTATATCTCAATTTTTCTTTTACATGTTAGAAACGTAGCATATGAGCGTGCAAGCAACTTTCTGTTAAATGGTCAGTGGAACTTATGGGCACCCACACCTAACCTCAAACTGGACTGAAATCCCATCTAAGATCGTACACAGATCCGTACTCCTGAGAGCTAAGATGGTTGCTTTGCTAAGTATACCTGACAATCACACCTCTCTAACCGAAATACTAGTATTGTTTCACGGTAAATTGTAAGGACGGTGTTGGTAGTTGCCCGGTCACTCTACCACCTATCAAAATATATTACGAAGACAAGAGCTGTACTGAGCATGGTTTAAAAGGTATCTAAAGGCCCGTTTCACTATCTCTGATAAAATTATCACCAACCTATGTATTAGACGTTATAATTTCAGGCAATAATATCAGATTGGACCGCTCGAAGCACGAATCAGAAATAAAAGGAAATATATATATATTTTTTTTATATTATGTAACGAGTACACACGATATGCGGTTTTGAATTACCTATTTTTCGGCCCAGTTGCATGGGCCGTGGTCACAGCGAAACTGTTTTATTTATTTTGTTGTCATCTGTACAAAAACACGAAGGTTAACGATCTCCTTTCGCATTTATACGACCACCGAAATGGAGAAAGACTACTGGTGAAACTTTAACATAGTCTAAAATCTCCAAATCACATAAAGGGTCACGCACACACGCGACGTAAAGCGCCCGTGTCCGTGAATTATATATGGGCCGACAAGCCCGCGATTGCGTGTTTTTGCTATATTATATATAGACGAACCTAGTCTTAAGTCTTAGGAAGGTTTAAGCTATATATAAAGGTTAATTTAGTATTTATAAAGAATCCAACATAAACATATACATATATGTTGTATATTTTAACTACAAAATGAAATTAAATCGTTTATTTTAAGAGTAGCAAACGAACGTGCAGGCCACCTAATATTAAGTGGTCACTGCATGGACACGTCTAACCTCAAACAAAACCGAAGATCTGTCCGAGGTCATACATGGATGCGTCACTATTCCTGAGGACTTCGATAGTCGCCCCGCTTTAAGTTTGTCCGGCAACCGCCACTCTCAGACCGAAACAAAAACTGCTTCACCGTGGATTACGAAGGCGACAGTGGTACTTCCCCGGACGAGTTATAGTTCTACCACCTATCAAATACCACCACATATCACGCTTCATACACTCATAGCTTTACACTAACATTCCCTGTGTTGTGTGTGTGTATGGACACATACAAACACGAACACACACTCGGACTCAGAACATAAATCTTAATTCAAATTTAGACGTCAACGTGGCCGGGAATCATATCCGGAACCCTCTGCGTGTAAACCGGTACTAATGTGTTATGTACACTGTATATCCAATATATGAAACATTCAATTATTTTGTTCTGTATGTTAACTTTGTTTTCTTGTATTTGATCGAGTTTTTAATATGTGATCAACTGTATATACATTTGGAACACAAAAGTAGGCAAATTATTGCCGCTCCAATTTTACAATCTAATCATTTGGTTGAAATTGCACAATAATTCGTTTTTGGGTATATTTCTGTAATTATAGTAAATCTTTCTCTAAAAAAAAATTCGTATCCGAAATTTGCCGCGGTTAAAATTTCTGCTCTAGGCTTAAGCCAGCTCGTAAATCCGCCACTACTGAGACAAATAATTATGTTATGATTAATGGCTATGCGCTCTGATTAACGCTTCTGATGTATCAGTTTGAACAAGTACTCGAAAACTCGATTTAAAATAAAAAATCAGACATCTAACCCGTTAACTGCCGCAGTCATTTCACAACACGTCCAATCTACGTTACTCAACGCGTGCGTATTCAAAACAATCCGCAGCGAATAACCGGCGCGGCCTCCCGGGGGTCGTTTGTACCGGGTTTATTTTTCCACATTACGCCGGGGCACATGCGATGTACATTACCTAAGCGTTTATTTTTATGTGTGCGGCTCGCTTTAATATTGGAAATGAAAACCATTTTTTTTTCTTTCACTTACTTTTTGTAAGTCATGGTTTCGATTATTAATTATTTCTTCATAAAGCGAAACATAAAACTCAGTGTTTTGTTTCATTTGATTTTTAATTTGTTATTTGTTTTCTAAACAATTTCACTTTAACTTGGTTGGTACCTGACTCCTACTGACATTAATGCCCGTATTAATAAGGTTTAAAAGTGATTACTTAAGTAAAGTAACTACTTGACTGTCGATTTGTATTTTATAGTTCAGTAATTGCATGAAGTTGCGTTGTCAAAAGTTATAATTCTCACCCAAGCAATAGTCACCAGTGTCTTTACTTAAGCATTGTGAATAGGTTTGAAATTGTTGCATTAGGTCCCGAGCATATTTTTTTAACTATTATAAATGAAATTCATAATGATATATTAGGTGATATTGAGGTTGCTGAATCCAGAAGTTCCTAAGATTGTTTTTATTTTGTTACGACAAGTATGTTATGACATAAGAAATTACAAACTTCAATCGAATGCAAGTAAGAAGATAAGAAAGTATAAAATCACGTTTTAGCAACTGATTACAATATAAAAAGTATCTATCTAATTTTGGTAGGGTTATATCGTGTCAAACATTTTGTTTCAGCCAACTATAATATATTCGTTCAGAGGAAATTAAATCATAAAAAGTGTATTAATAATTAAAATATTTTTTGTTTTTGCATAATTTTACTACAATTAAAAAGTTAATTAAAATGTACGTAGTGTCAATACTATAATAAAATAAATTAGATGTCATGTCACCCTCGTCTTGAGACAAAATGTTGTAATCAAATCTTGCCTGAAAAAACAATCATCAAGCGCGTATCTTATTTAAACATTAGCTTAAGTAACGTACATTACTCGACTATAAAATAATATTTTTGGAGTTATACATCTTTCGGCGAGTTATGAAAAAAATATGACAGTTAATTTTACGGTGCTCGCGCGCCATGTTGCGGAAATCACATAAAGCATCATATCCGCTTGTGTAATATTTGTATATTGTGTTCATTACAAACATGTGTTCAATATCTATACTAATAAAAATGATATATGTGTTTATTT
>DWKL01003937.1:0-11027 GCA_018249415.1 Phareas burnsi
CTGGTATGCATGCCAGTTACAGGTGCGTACATCCTTCTCCAATATGACATGATCGCATCATTAAGGTGTTAACAGCAGATAACAATTACAAAGTTTTATGTTTTATGTTGTAAATTACAAAAGAGAAATAAAAAACAAAAAGCATTTAGCATATCTAAACGTTAACCTCAAAAAGGTGCTTAAACCACGCCTTCCTCGCACTTCTATTGTCTTGTATCGTTCTGCGATCTTAACTTTTCATATCCGATGCCTCATTAAGAGTCGATTGTGTAACACGTGTCATGTATGCCGCGCTTCGTGCAGAGCTGGAGGCGCAGATCGAGGCGGTCCGCGAGACGCAGCGCAAGTACAACGGCGTGCTGCGGCTGAGCGGCGCGCTCGCCGCGCAGCTCACCGCCGCCGCGCACACGCAGCGCGCGCTCGGCGAGGCCTTCGCGGACCTCGCGCAGAAGTCGCCCGAGCTGCAGCACCAGTCAGTACTGCGCCCTACACGCACACCACATACGACACCGCGCGGCGTCACATGTGCTTTAACAATATTTATTTTAGAAGTAATAAATACAATATTCATTTAGAGAGAAATAACAAATCACGACTTGGTCAATTTTATTTTTATATTTGAAGACTGTGACTCTTTTCTCTGAGACTCGGAGACTGTGAGGCCTTTATCTTACCGTTGGGTTGTCACTGCTATTCCATGCATTCCATATTTATTTGCGGAACGCTAAAATATCAAAACGATTCCATATTTATACGGCGTCGTACACCCTACCTTTTCTTTTTTCTTTCACGGTTTTCTTTTTGTCACGATCCTAAAGGTTATCTGGACAAAACCGCTCGGTAGCGACGGAATTGTAACATTTTAGTTTGCAATAAAGTATTTTAAATGAATAAATAAGATTTGAAGAATCACACATAAGATGACTTAGCTTGATAACTAACATTGGTTAAAGTCGCCGGATTAAATCGGGCTCGAAGGATCAACTATGAACATTATATTTGCGTGCCAAGATTCGTTAAATATATGGACTCTAATACGCTCCTAACATCATTAATAAATAAATGAATTGAATTGCACTAGGTGCCACTCCAAACTAAGCAACTACAAGGTGGTTCTTCAGTCTTTCACAGGACCGGTCTCATTAGAACTGTCGTCCCCAGGCAATCGACAGTTTTCAAACGAGCGCAGAATATTATTTTTCTTTAGTATTTGCAGGTCCGCTGGAACATCGCAACCGCATGTATCGGCGGACTAGAACAACGCCATCTCGTGGCACCCTTATTGTCACATTGACAATCAAATATCGAACGGCAGGTCCTCGACGATGTATTTGCACACCACTTGCACAATTCCGCTGCACCATGTTACACCGCCACGTGCTGCCGCCCGCGCCTGGCGTACCCGTGTAACACCGTGATCCCCGCAGGTTCCTGTACAACGCGGACACGCAGCGCTCGCTGACGCGCAACGGCGACACGCTGCTGGCGGCGCTGCACTTCTTCAACTCGGCGCTCAACACGCTCACCAACAAGACCATCGAGGACACGCTGCTCACCATCCGCCAGTACGAGGCCGCCAGGTGCTTCTACAGTCTACCTCTCCTATCTCTCCTGCGTATCGTCTACCCGTTAATACCCGCTCGGAGGCCTCTGGGTCACCGCGCTGGCCCAGCGCGGTCGGGTAGACTTCAGATACCTTCGAGAACTTTACGAGGAACCCTCAGGTGTAGGTTTCCACGGGATGTTTTCCTTCACCGTTAAAGCGAGTGATATTTAATTTCTACCGCTCATGTATCATGGAAAAATCAGAGGTGCGTGCGGTCTGGACCGCGGACACTCGGAGTGAGAAAAGAAATACACCACTTACCACTTAACTACTAAACTATCGTTGCTTTCTCTATATATAACTTCTCCTACTCAGTTGACGTCAGTCCATCTGCAATGTCAACGCAGCTGCTGCCATGGACATTGCTCATCGATCCCATACAGGAGTGAGTTGGTGGTTTGACTGCGGCAGCACCACTGCTACGCGTACCTCCACCATATAACTGTCAAATTGTGCCGTTAGAAGGATGCGGCATGCTCACGCCTTACGTGGCTACGTACCCGGCCTCGGGTGGAACTTCCTCAGTGACTGCTTAGCATTAGGTGGAAGCAGGCTCGTGTACTACTTTTATGTAATAAATATATAAGACAGCCCGCGTGGCGCCGTGGTCACCATTCCGGTCTGATACGCAGAGGGTTCCAGGTTCCATCCCGGCCATGTAGATGACTAATTTATACATTTAGATTTTTGTCCTGGATCTATGTGTTTCTGTCTACGTCTTCGTGTATGTCCGTGGTACTCAGGCCCGGGGAATCCTGGAGTGAGGCCTTGATTGTAGAAAGCCATTGAATATGCCGAAGAGTGAGAGTGTCACATCGTGGTGTACACGGCAGGGTGGAGTACGACGCGTACCGCAGCGAGCTGGAGGGCAGCGGCGGCAACCCGCCCGAGCTGCTGCTGGCGCGCATCGAGCGCCAGCGCCGTCACTACGAGCGCCTGCGCGACGACTCCGCCGTCAAGCTCAAGTTGCTGCACGACAACCGGGTACGCACCCTCCGGCACCCTTTGGCACCCCCTGGCGCCCCTCACCGGCCTATCCTTCCGCTTTACTCTTAACAATTATATTTTTCTCCGAAATAAGCAAGAAGTTCTTTCTTAAAGGAGAAAGGAAAATTTCTCTGCTTCCCATTTTCTTCTTTTCTAGTCTCCGATTCTCTTTCGAGAAGTGAAAAGGACCTCAATATTTCTTATTTGTAGCGCGTAGCTGTATCTACTGTCCAGTAACGATGGGCCGGCGTCGTAAACGCGTAGCGCGACTAATATTATAAAAATATATGAAAATACTTATACATTAACATTCTATTATACCTTCCAATCGACAGGTGAAGGTGATGAACAAGCAGCTGCTGCTGTTCCACAACGCCGTGTCGGCGTACTTCAGCGGCAACAACGTGGCGCTGGAGGCGGCCGTGCGGCACTTCAGCGTGCCCGGCGTGGCCGCCAGCGCCGCGCCCGCCGCGCCGCCCGCGCCGCCGCCCGCTCCGCCTCCCGCGCCGCCGCCCGACCGCGACCTCTAGTGCAGCGCCTGCGCCGCCCGCACCGCCCGACCGCGCTCCCCTTCGTGTCCCATTCTATATATACCCATACATCGACGAAATCACCGTAGAATTAAAAAAGAAACACCTTTGAAGACCAAAATAAAAGCTTACAGCTAACGATATATTAAATTGAGCAACGGGTGCGGTCGGTCCTTAGATGGGAGAAAATCATGCACGAAAAATTTTCATGGATTTCCGTGCTTTGCAGACCACAATGAACAGTCGCTCTCAGTTGTTGTTATTATGTTATAGTATTTAAAATTTATCAAAAAGCTTTGCTCATTAATCCGTGAAACGTCGTAGTGGAAGACGTCGCAGGCCGCATATGTTCTTCGAAAAGACCCATAGTCGGCAATGAGACAAAACTAATTTGTAACCATTCAGAAAATATATATAAATGTCAGCGATATTAAGGAAACATATCCACCTTCATCTCCACCAGTTCTTAGTCGGTTGAAAATTAAATGACAACAAACATAAGCCACGCATATTGTGATCTTGTCGAACCCGGTGCAAATGAATTGATTTATCTATGTAGAGTCGTGTACATCCCCGAGCGTTCGTGACGTGTAGAACTTGTACATAGTGAGGATCGCGTAATGTACATAATTTTCGAGATGACTTTGGTTATTTACTTATTGTAAGTTCTTTTTAAAAATCATTTTTCACTGTTGTATAGATCGAGAAAGATATTATATTTTGATTGTTCATTATTATATTTTATAAAAAAAGTATATGAGTTTTATTCTTTGTTTCAATATACTGTTATTAAAAAGTTGACTATTCTTTTGAAGTTCCTCTATTTTGCAATATTTTCCTTTATGATCGGCCGCAGATGTATTCCTACCTTTGAGGACTGAGTGTTCCATTTCACACCAAAACTGCAGCGTTTAATACTATCACAAGGCAGAAACAAGCGCAGCGGTAGTGCTTCTGGAATCGAAACAACTGGTTTTGTCACCACTTCATACGTTTATATTTATTCACATTATCTATTTCGCAACGTAACGTCCACTTTGTTTCACAAAGGGTTCAGTTTTTATGGATGTATGATTATATACGCCAAGCAACGGAGCTTTAATGTTTGAAAACTATAAATATTATGCATTGGCGTGTATGATTACTCCAAGGTATTCGAATGTGGTGAACAAAAAACGATTGTTTAAATCCTTGATTGGCGATATAGCGGTGACTCTTCTGATGTAAATGGTCTATGGGTGGCGGTAACCGCGTTAAAAGATTTTAAATCTATTTACGTTGTCATGCACTTTTGACTATCATCGTCTCTACTCACATGTTAGCAGAGAGTAAAAGATTCGTTTTGTTTTATGTTAAGGAATAAGACTTTACGCATAAGGAATACTACATACAACTGCTAAGGAATACAGTATACGAAATAAAAAACAAAGCTTTTGTTTAATTGTAAGTTTAATTATAAATTTGACCAGTTCTATAATTAATGTTGCGCCCAAATAAAATAGGCGGAGTTTTAAGTGATAAGATAAAATTTAATTTAACTATTAAATAAAATTATCTATCTTCGACACAAATTTAATACGCTTTTATCAAATATTTTTGTTTAACACAATAATATCATATGTCAATGATCACAATGTGAATTACAAAATACTTTAGAAGCTACATTTTGTAACCTTAATAAATTGAGAAAATAGTAGATACATACTAAATTATTAAACACCTAACAAATTAATATAAACCCTCAACTTAAAAAAAATATGCAAAATTACTTAAATCATGTGAATATTAGACATTATTGGTTATATTTAGTGTTATTAATGAGACAGTCAGTTGTCCACTCTAGTAAAATAATGAAACTGAATATAAAGCAAAATGTATAAATCAAATTAAACTAAGAAGTTTTTATAATGATGGTGCTTAAATGTTATGGGACAATCTATTTTGTCAGGTCTCTACACTACATTTAATTAAACAAGATAATGTAAAAATTTAAATCATAAAAATAATACCTATTCTATATCGTGCACATTATTAAGCTAAATAAATTTGTGCAAAACATGAAAAGTATTGTCTGTAAAATATGGTTAAGGACCTACAGAATATTCTAAATCCAATGATAGCAAACATGACGGCTCGCAACAGTAAAGTTGTAACAGATCCCATAAAGTAATAACCATTAGACTCCCCTATATGCTTCTTATATAAATTATGAGATACATTGCTATTTCTATAATTTAGAAAAGAACTACCCTGTTGACGATTATACTTTTGGTTAGTAAACAGCACCACAATGCTTGCTTATACAATAAATTTTAAAAATATATGAGTAGTATTAACTTTAATATTGCTTTCAGAGGTAAAATCTTTCTATTGGTGTTACTTAGAGCCAATATGAATTGTATATCTACAAAAATGATAAATCAGACATCACTTCATTACTAAATTTTTTTTGGCATTTTTCTTTTTTAGTATTTTTTTTGTTCTTAAAATAAACTGACAGGCAATATGTTATTAAAAATAAATCAATTAATTATACTCTTCATCTTCATCCATTGCAAAATCTACCCCTGAATCAGCACATACTGGGCTAAAACAAAATAAAAAAAACATTCAATAATGGTACAAGAAAACACAATAGTGGACAATGTATGCAAAAAACATATTGGAAACATAAATACCTACATAATATTAATTATTAATTATGTATTACAAAAGCACATTGAAATGATTTTATGTTGGATGTCATGCTCGCATTGCAGTTATTACATATAAATAAGACTGCTTAAATTATGAAATTGCCATTACACATACTAATAACTAATAAATAAAAGCTTATTTTATTACATTTTTTTAATTCTTCTTTACAAAGGAGCAACTTAAAAAATAAATTAAACATCAGTTTTATTTGCTCAATAATATGTTATGTGACCTCCGAATCAAAGGATGAGTTTTCTGTTTTTGGCACTGTTTGTTTGGTTCTCAATACCATACAAAAATACTGGATTTGATGGGACATGAATTGATGACTCAATCTTTTCAGCATCAAAATCAGGAGTCATTGTGATGCTAAAAAGGATTAAAACCTATTTTCTTTACAGATATGTGAGTAACTATAATAATTGTTCCCAATCTTTTTTAATCAGGGATCCCTATGATATTTCTTTCCTTAGGGAACATTAAAATTACTTGCAGCACTGCCAGCATACCTAGTTAGAGTCAATGTACTAAGAGATCCAATACATACCTCATCGCTCTACAGGAGAAGAAAACAAATCGTTTTAGCTTCTTATTGTAGAAGAAGTAGTTAAATGTCCATAAACATCCAGGTTCACCAAATGGGTCACTTGGGAGGTCTGGGTTGTAGCTATATATGCGGCAATCTGTTAAGGCTACTTCTTCGTCAATGGCAGCCCAGAGTGCTGGACGTAGCTGTCTCCATCGTGCTCCACCAACCGCTGACAAAGCGGCATCGACTGCACCTTGCACCCAGGTCAATGATGGCTCTGCACTAAACTCGCTACTCTGTAAAATAAAGCTTTGAATAGTCACCATTTTATTTATTTATAATTTACTTTTCATAGTATTTTTGAAATAAATAATAATACTAGCTTCATAGGTTGTTTGGTAATAGTTATTTAATGAGCAGAGTATTAAGCGGAGAGGGAGTGAAGATTATATAACTCTATGAAATCACTTTGTAGTGAGAATAACACTATTCATTCTATTCAGTGATCTAAGATAATATAGAAATGGTTGTCTTGGATTTCAATATTTTACCTTTGCCATAGAAAAATCATAATCTGGAAAAGCAGCATTAAGTGTTGCAATAAGATAGAACAATGTCTTGCGGGATATGGTGTCACATAGCACACCCTCTTCATCGCCTGATAGGCTTCGACTGCGAAATAGAGATTACATTATTAAAAATAAGGCAGGTTATTATGTAATATATAAGCAGCAATTTTAATTTGTGAAATTGTTGAAATGTGAGCCATTTAGCTTTAACTGAGATCTAAATAGCAATTACTTAGATCTATCAATTATTTATGAGATGGTATTTATTTGTGATGTCTGTATTTGATTATTCGAGCTTCGAGTACAAGGAATCTGAAATCTGGCAATATTATAATGCGAATACTGAAGATTACCTATACCCAACACCTTCTGGTGGGGAAAGGGCCTGGAGATCATGCGTGGTCTCCCCATCAGCAGTGAAGCGTTTGTAAAACGCTTTCTCGTTTCCCGCCAGCTTGCAGCTGTAACTCTCTACGCGGCCCTGCACGGCGCTGTCCCCGTTCAGGATCGACAGCGCTCGATTGAGCGCCTCCAGGCGTCCGCTCTCGAGAAGTTTCATTTTCTCCTACTTTCTCTTGATTTTCTCTTACCCACACAAACTCCCTGTTGTTATTCTCAAGCATATATTTGTGCACGGTGCACTACTTCTGTACATAGCAGACGGGTGTATGAATATCCCTTTCCTTTTTGAATGGAGCAGCTTCACACTCTGTATCAAATTCGTCTTCTGTTCTTCTTCCGCGCTGATGAAATGCGGGAACATCACAAATAGGAAAAAAAAGTTTGTTTTTCTTCAAACCGCTTACCTCGGCAGCGGATTATTTATAGCTTGTAAAGGCCTATGTATACAAAATACACAATGGCGCGTCACCCCACTTGTTGTCCACTTGTCCTACAAAATACTCGTAAGGCACTGTTGAAAAAGTTAAGAATCAAAATCCATAGAAGACATCGTAAAAGCTTCAATAATCAAATAGGCACTAAAATAGACTAATGAGCACGAGATTACCACTATTATTTGATTAAAAACTTCACAGCACAAACAACTTATTAGTCTCCCAGAATTCAGAACCATAGACTAAAGTAAACTAGAATGAATTGCGTCACAGACACAACACTCATGGACAAGATTTTGCGAAGCAGTTTCAGATCTGAAATACACGAACAGTTCTGCTGGGCCGCAGCATATTTTACTTAGTATATATTTTCTGTGTATTAATTAATATTTAAATTGCACTCAAGCATGAACTTTTTAAAATGCAAAAGTTTGCGCTTCAGATGGTTTAAGGTACTCACATTTACACTGAGAACCGTAAACCATCGTAGCAATCTGTAGTTGTTTGTTTATATAAAAAATAATTTACAGGAGTGTCTATTTTTATGTAAATATAGGTATATTTATGAATAAGAATTACTGTAAAATATAATTTCAAGCCTTTCATAAAGAATCTACAACAGGGGAAATCCGGTAGACTAATATAGTGGTAATACTTATCAATAAAATACTAATCATGTCATTTGATGTCACTTACTGTCAACTCGTAGCATAAATGAAATTCAATATTGAAAGTGTCAAATTTTTAAATCACCTACCTCTAAAAACACCAATATATAAGAAAATAATTTAACTCAGTATTACGAATTTTTGCATATTATGTTTGCATCAACTATTTCTGGAATAGTTTCCAAATTTTTCAGAAAGCAAGTTCCCATCTGTTACAGGTCCCAAAATTATGGTAAGTATTGTTCCAAATGTTTTGAAAGTTTAAATTTATCGTAGGCAAATATTTTATATACTGTTATGTTTATTACTTTTGCAGCAACGCTCAAAAGATTTTACCGTCGAACAGATATCGTTCAAAATGATAAAAAATGGGAGGTAACGTTAGATCACAGGAGACTAAAGACACCAAATGGAAAAGTGTTGATGGTGAATGCCGAACCTCTTGCGCGGGTCATAGCTGCCGAGTGGGACGCACAATCAGAGACGATAGCACAGCCAACAATGCACTTGGTAATTAAGGACTTGTATAGCACAATGGCCACAGACTCATGGTATTAATCTGTAATGAACTGCACTGCGTTTGGGTTTGATATCTTAGTGTATGATTATGTTTATGAAAGAAGTATATTTTTCTTTATGCTATGAAAACAACATAGATAATGCAGCCCACCTGATGTTAAATGGTCACTATTGGCAATGGATATATGAAACTGAATCAAAATGGACAGAAATCTTTTATGACATTTATTACAGATGCATTGCTTCTTCTGTGGATTTGTATGGAATACCTTATATTAGTATCTCAGTCTTACCATACTCTTCAAAACCTGCTTCAAAGCCATTCAGAGGTATGACAGAGGTTGAGCTGCTGATGGACCATTAGACTATTATGCTAATAAGTTGGGCAAGTCTATATTTTGTTTATCATTCCACACACTGTACTGGAATTTTTTCAACACTTTAAACCCTTGTTTACAAGTATTTACATAATTCCATTTTATTTTTACCAACTCGTCAACTGAGTGTTCTGCCTTACTTTTTTATTTCAATAATCTTAAGATTATCCTTCAGTGATGATAATATACAAAACTGTTTAGGGTACCCTAACTATGTAAAAAATGTGCAGATTGTAATTATTTACTGTGTAGGAAAATGTTCTAAACTTGTAAATATATAGAAAATAAAGTTTGCCTTTTCAGGATGTAAATGGAAAATGAAATGAAGATTGAAAATTGCTAAATTGTAAATATATGTTCATGCATTATTCTGGTCTCAAAGAAGTAGTCAAACAAAATATGCAATGTATAATTTTTCCTAACCTAGTTTCCAAAGTTAAGCAACATTTTTGTTTTCTAATTATTGCAACATTCTTTGTGGACAGGCTGTCCTGATGTTAGTGTACTATTGCATAGGAATAATATTTCCACATTTTGTTCCAGACTGCACTCTGCAACACTGCTTTGGACAATCCTGGCAAAATCAATACTCATGATATTGCTAGCTATTTAATGGACTATCTTGCAACGGATACACTACTGTTTCAGTCAGATGTGAGTTTAGCTCTTGATATATTATGCAAATGGTTTCATAAATGTATGTAATTGGGCCTGATGAAAATTTCTTATTACTACTTTTGTTAATTAGTGAAATCCAAAAGAAGACAGTATTTAATTACTTAAGCTGATTAATGCAGTGCTGTGATAAGGCATAAAGGAATGATGGCATTATTATTGGCGTTCACACTGAAACTGAATGAAATAGAGCCAAATAGCTACAGGCATCATTTACTTATCGGGGTTTTGCTATAGTGATTTAATTTTTTTAACTAACATACCTCTCTTTTATAGAAATAATGATTACCTAAAATTCACATTGTTGTCGATAACATGTTATTCTCGAAAAAAATGGGATCTGAATGATAGATGCTCTTGAAGATTGTGTAGATGATTTTGTGTTAGAAAAATCAAATGGTCAATATTTAGTAGAATTTAAAAAGTTTTGTAGCCACGGTTACCCAATTTTTAAGTAGGTAATACCACAATGTAAATTTTATGATATCTTATGTTTCTAATCTTTTTTATTGATTTAAATTAGGAAGCTGAAGAACTAAGAGCTCTCCAAGAAGAAAAATGGTCTCCAATATTGGAATGGTTTCAGTCAAGATTTGGCATAACCCAAGAGGTCTCCAAGAATCTAGAGCCTCCACCAGTCAGTGTAGAGACTAGAGCACTTTTGGCACGATATTTTCTATCTTATGATTTTGTGGCCTTAAATGGTTTGTATATTTTTTTATTTAAAACATTTATCTAACAAACAAGCAAGCAGCTCATTTATCTAAATGTTATTTTATTTTATACTTTATATAAAGATTAGCTTGAGGCAACTTTTTTTACTGACAGAGATTTTTTACTGTGATATTAGATGATTGTCGGATGTTAACATATACCTCCTTTTGATACCATCAGATACCATACATTCCAGCTCATTATTTTGTAATGAGATTTCTTATTACAAAATAATGAGCTGCTCCATGAGATTGGTCTAACAATTAAAATATAGCCCGTCTTGGTCATACTCAAATTGCTTTATCTTAATTTTTACATGC
>DWKL01003938.1:0-11026 GCA_018249415.1 Phareas burnsi
TGTAATATATAACATATTATATATATCGATATTATTGTCAAGAGGGAGATTTTGAATATCATTCAAGTTAAGCAACAAACTGACAAAAAAGATAAATTTAATTGAACTAAACCGAAACTCGATTGCTAAAACACTTAAAATAATTAAATCGCACATCTCGCGCCGAAAAAATAACTTAAAGACACCATTTTGATTTTTGGGATTTTAATATATCCAGCGTCACTCGCGCTAACGGTACCTCATATGCTGCAATACATGTAGCGGTTCAGGACACAACTACCCCTGCCGCAGGGCTGGCGTTCGGCTGCGTGGGCGTGTACGCGGCGTTCACGCTGGCCATCACGCAGTGGCGCACCCAGTTCCGCGTGTACATGAACCGGGCGGAGAACGAGGCGGGCAACAAGGCCGTCGACTCGCTCATCAACTACGAGACCGTCAAGGTGACTTACGTATTCGTAAACAAGTAATTACTTGTTGCTTGGTGCTCTCTTGATAAACTCGTCATTGGCCGGGGATTCCAACTTCAGACAGCGCTAGCTTCGAGCAATTACTGAACTTTAAAATGAAAATATTTCCTTGAGTAATTATTTTTACTGAAGTATTTACTTTTACTTCTTTACAAATGCGAACATAAGTCCTCCAGGGTAGAGACGCGTCTACGTACGACCCTAGATAGAACTTCAGTCTTGTTCGAGGTTAGATGTGAGCGTCCATGGGCTGCAGTGACCACTTAAGATCGGGCAGCCTGCACGCTCGTATGCTACTCTAACATAAAAAAATAATAATTATCACCACCTTTATCATCATCATCAGTTATAGGTGGTAGAATAATAGCTTGCCCGGCGAGCCGCTCCGCCGGGCGCTGCCGCTGTCGGGCGGCCGTCTTGTTGCTCAGGAGGGTGACGCAGCTGAACCTTAGGACTTCACTTAGCTCGAGAAGGAGTTAGGCCATAGTCCACCACGCTGGTTGACTGCACGTCTCGGTATATTTCACACACTTTTAAGAACATTATAGAGAACTCTACAGCATGCAGATGGCTCCTCAATGTTTCTTTTATTATTAAAGCTCGCTCAGAACGAGGCGCTTGCCGGAGCGCCAGCCGCGGGCCGGCCGTGAGCGGCCACCGTTCGTAGCACTAAGCTGTAACGGCATTTTACTTAATGTCTATGTGTTCAGGGGGTCGAGGGTTTAGCCGGGGGTTGGGTGCCGTGTTGGGGAGTTGAGGGTTAACTTTCGTGGTTAGTAGGATTAAGTGGCCAGTCGGCAGCTAAGTTGGGGTTACAGGCGTGTGTTCCACCATCGGCTACCAAGATATTGCCTACCACCATCCGACTCGGCAACTCTGTCGCACATTCCAGTACTTCGGCAACGAGAGGTACGAGCTGGAGAAGTACGACGCGAGCCTCCAGAAGTACGAGGCCGCGTCGCTGAAGACCGCGTCGAGCCTGGCGCTGCTCAACTTCGGCCAGCACGCCATCTTCAGCGGCGGGCTCAGCCTTATAATGCTGCTGGCCGCCAACGAGATCGTCAAGGGTGGGTTCATCCGCTGCGTTAAATATCTATACTAACGTTGTTAGGAAATAAACACCTTTTAATAATGTCCCTCTTTAAAGTTTTCGGGTTTTTTGACATAAGTTCCTCAGATATAAATCCGTTTTCGGTTCCGAGTTCCGGGTCAGAGGTTTCCGGGTTCGAACCTCGACCAAGCGGACATTTAAATGATGAATTTAAATGTCTGCTTTAGGTCTGGGTGTTTGTGCACTTATCTTTTTACGTATCCATGACACCCACGACATTCCTGACTCCTATTGCGGTGCTAGTAATATCATTTTAATTCGACACACTAGCGCGACGATGCGTTGTTCTATCACTTTATAGTTTTTTGTTGTTAAAAGGGTAGTAGACGAGAGTGGAAGCCACCTGGAGTTAAATGGCCACAGACACCCACGGCTGCCGGAGGTCTAAGACGCGAGCACTAAGACGGCCGCCTCCCTGTGAGGGTGACCGACGACCGGAACAACAATCTGAAAGAAGCACAAGTCGAAATTTGTCAGTGGGGTGGTAGCGGCCGTTATTAGATTATCTCAGTTATTTCTAAATGATATTTTATATTCGTTTCCCGGTGGCTCGGTAACAAGTGGCCACTGAGATCTGTCAACTGTTTCTAGTTTACGGCAGCGGTGTAAAGGTGTTTGTAGGTTCTGGAAGGAGTGGTGAGGAGAGACACCGACGTGAAGTGGCTTTACTTAGTAACGTAGAAAGTAAAGTAATCCTTTTCTTCGCAGGCAACATGACGGTGGGGGATCTGGTGATGGTGAACGGCCTGCTGTTCCAGCTGTCCATTCCGCTGGGCTTCCTCGGCTCCGTGTACAGGGAGGTCCGGCAAGCCTTGATCGATATGCAGACCATGTTCACCTTGATGACCGTCCAATCTAGGATAAGGGTGAGTGTTGGGTTGAAATGTTTTAAATTGTACCACATACAATGACAGTGCCTTGGAATACTTAATAATCCTTTCATATAGAATTGATATCAACATCAACCCTTTACGCCTCCCTGCCGGGCACGTGTCTCCCCATCGCATGAGAAGAGCTAGGCCGTAGTGCACCACTTGAGCCATGTGCAGATTGGTAGATTGGTAGGTTTGACACACCTTCAATAACGTTACAGAGAACTGTCGGGCGCGCGGGTTTCCTCTCGATATTTCATTCACCGTCAAGGCTAACTAATACGCACGCTACTTAAAAAGAACCAGAAGTGCGTGTGGGATTCGAACCCTGGACCCCAGAATGATGGGCCGGAGTCTTGAGCTCTGGACTATGATCGCTCGGAACTGATGTAGTCATTTGTTACAGCGCAAATAATTATATATTTTGTGATAATGAAAATGAAAAAA
This sequence comes from Phareas burnsi, assembly GCA_018249415.1. Taxonomy (NCBI): domain Eukaryota; kingdom Metazoa; phylum Arthropoda; class Insecta; order Lepidoptera; family Hesperiidae; genus Phareas; species Phareas burnsi. The sequence goes on from DWKL01003938.1 coordinate 2,898, forward strand.
AACGTGTTGTTTGCAAAGTAGTTTTATCATGTCGATGACATGACGTGTGCGGCTCCGCGCGGGCCGGGGGAAAGGCTGCCTTTTATATATTTACATTATTTTATGTGTATGTGTGCGCGAGCGACGATGTGTGTCTAAAGTTTATTGTCCTAATTTCATTATCCAATTTCGAGCTGAACAATATCATGTAGACGTTACAAAATCTTGCGACATTTCAGGAGAAACAAGAGGCGCCCCCTCTGAAGGTAGACGCGAAGTCGGCCACGATAGAGTTCAAGGACGTCAGCTTCAAGTACGTCAACGGCAAGCCGATATTCACGAACCTCAGCTTCAGCATCCCGGCCGGCAAGAAGATCGGCATCGTCGGCGGCTCGGGCAGCGGGTGGGCGGATCATTTAATTAGAAAAAAGCTTTTTACACTCATGGTCCCCACATTCCCTGTGTCGTGGGTGCCGTGGACGCGTACTAACGCGAGGAGGCGAACTCCCAGACCCAGAATAGAAATCTAAAATCGCCATTTAGATGTTTGTCTGGCTGGAAATCGAACCCGGCACCATTTGCGGCACAGACCGGTATAGCGTCCGCTGCGCCACGCGGGTCTTCAAAGTTTGCTTTTGCATATTCCTTCATCCTTACCATTATCATCATCATTATCATTATCAGCGAATCATCGTTAATATTATTATTATAATCATCATCATCATCATCATCATCATCAACTTCAACATGATTGTCCCACTGCCGAGCATAGTCTCTTAAATAAGAATAATTTACGCCATAGACCGCCACGCTGGCCAAGCGGATTGACCTTCAACTTGTTGCAAAATGAACTTTACTAGAATTCTTAACGCTAAGCAAATATACTTAAATATAATAACAATTTTAAATAATATTTTTTTTAGAAGTTATAAAATAAAAATAAAATGTTGAAATTACAGTAAATCCACGATGGTGCGGCTCCTGTTCCGGTTCTTCGAGCCGCAGTCCGGGGAGATCCTGGTCGCCGGCCGGAATATTAAAGACGTCGATCTAGTTAGTTTGAGGAGAGCCATCGCGATCGTGCCGCAGGTACGGAGGCCGGCTTCGTTACACGCTTTCTTTGTATGTACGTTGTATTAAAGAGTGAAACCACTCGTAAGTGATATTACAATGAAAGTTATTCGAGCTGAACTATGTGCGGGCGGCGAGCTGGTTCGATCGTCTACAAAACATGCTCTCCAGGACATTGAGCGTTATTTTCCAGCGTATCTCTTTACTGGAACTGGAACTCTACTATTGATCCTTAGATCAGTCCATACATTGTCGAAAAGAGGTCGACGGAGGTTTTTGAGCTAATCGAATCGCCCAGGGCGCCTGTATCTTTTGATTGCGTTGTTTTAGAATTTTTAAGTGAGTGTAGAGCCGATTTGAATATTAATTTAAATAAAGAGGGTCTCGACAAACCGACGGTCAACAGAATGATCCTATTCCTTCCTTTCGGTTTCGAACACTAAAAAAATATTTTTAATGTGTGAAGAGTACTTAATGTTAGTGCCAGCTATCGATAAGTGGTCACTGCAACATGCACACCTGCGTGTACTCTCCAACAGGACTGTACGCATATCTCAGTCGAATCTAAATGCGTCACTGCTCTTGAGAACTAAGCCGGTCGCTTCGCTGCTAGTGTGCCCGACAACCACACTTCCGACCGAACCACAGGAAGCGTTTCAGCGCGGTTTGTGGAGGGGTGTGGGGGGGGGGGCGTCATATTCGTGTACTCTTCACGTCCCTTACACAAATGTACAGGGACAAAGGAACTTAATGCCATAAGCGTTCTCCGCCAGCCGACCGTAGCGCGCTCCTAGAGACAACGAAAGCGGTAAAAAGAAATATAACATTCAACATTAGACAGTACAAATAATACATAAGATGTGACCCCGTGCATTACACCGTGCTCGCCGCGGCCGTGTTACAGGATTGCGTGTTATTCCACGACACGATATTCCACAACCTGCACTACGGCGACCTGAGCAAGGCGGCCGGCGAAGTGTACGAGGCCAGCAAGCTGGCGGAGCTGCACCAGTCGGTGGCGACCTGGCCGAAGGTGGGCTTCCTTCCGTTTCTGTGCACCGCGAACGTTGTCCCGCTCGGGCGCGCCTCGGGGCTGCGGGACACACTGGTCGGGCCCCGCGCCGCGCGGCTGGATCGTTTCGAATAGGCCGTAATGTCTGGCGCGCAGTCGGGGTGTTGAAATAAACGAATCACTGAGCAAAATTGTAAGTACACGGAACGGTTTCTAGACCGTTAGCAGCTCGGTGGCGCGAGTAGAGTGAAGCTCGCCCGATCGGTTGCGACGTGGACTCCTTCGAGCGTCAATGCCGTGACACTAGTGTCCCCACTCATCGCTTCGTCGCTAGATGGCGCACACGTAGCTATAATTACAACTGATTGTTCCTCGAGCACTGCCCGGTACAGGGAGGATACTCTTCACTTATCTTCCCACATGAGCTCTCACCTGTCCTGTACTCATGCCTCATACCTACTTATGTGAGAAACCGTTGCAGGGTTACGACACTCAAGTGGGGGAGAGGGGGTTGAAGCTGTCCGGCGGCGAGAAGCAGCGCGTGGCCATCGCGCGGGCCATCCTCAAGGACACGCCCATCATAGTGTTCGACGAAGCCACCTCCAGCCTGGACTCCCTGACGGAGCACGTAAGTGCCTGTACTTCGCCCGCCCTGACGGGACTCGGAGTAAACAAGTTATTTACACTACGCGGTCGGAGACGCGGTCCGGCTCACCCGCGAATCAAACCATGTAACGAGTACGTAAATGTTTGATCGCAGCGGGACTCCTTGGTTTCACCTACGAAGCTGTACCGCGCCTATTTCGGCATTGTAGTTTTTTTATGTTTGGAGAGTAGCGGTCACTGCGGTCCATGGACACCCATGTCTAACCTCAATCGGGACCGAAGTCCTAGCTGAGATCGTTGGTACCTGCGTCGCTACTCCCGAGGGCTAAGGTTCATCTTAGACCGGAGACTACTAGTGAGATTCGATATTAATGAATATGCGACCGACTTCAAGTGAGACTCCTGTTCCATATGGAGTCGGTTGCGAATGCTAATGGGCAGCCATGACCACTGCATACTATATGTTAGGCATTGAGGGCCTATTCGAGGTGGGCTGCTACCCTGAAAATTATTTTAACCTAATTCCCTAATGTAAGTATCCGTCCACGCACACAGCGCGTAGCCCTGCTTTTGTTCATCGTTAAACTCGATTCCAGGCGATCCTCCAGGCGCTGAAAGCGGCGACGGAGGGCAGGACCTCGATATGCATCGCCCACCGTCTGTCCACCGTGGCCGACGCGGACGAGATCCTGGTCCTGGAGCACGGGACCATCTCGGAGCGGGGGAAGCACGGCGACCTGATCGCCAACCCCAGGTCCCTGTACTCCCGGCTGTGGGAGAAGCAGAACAAGGACGGAGTGCCCAAGTCGTGATATTTATTAACTTGTGAATGAACGCGTTCTACGCTCAAAGTGTCGTGCGCATGGACACAGACAAACGAACACCCAGACCCGGAACATAAACGAAAATCACACGATATAATGGTAGATTCTTACACGGTCGATCCCGGAGACCACCGCCACGTATTCCTGTCACATAACAGCTGCAATAAACTATTTTGAAAGGCGCGGTGAGGGAGAGGGGCATTTCAATTCAGTCCTCAGGGGTAGAGTCGCGTCTGTGCCGACCTTAATTAGCACTGGAGCTGAGCCCAACATTTAGGCATCCGATTGCCTCGAAGCGCCCGTGCTGTAGATGGTAGTGGAAACAACAAGAATGGCTGCTTAAACTGTAAATGAGACCAAGGGAATAGTCAATAAACACACGCTACTCGGGGACCTGTAACATTGGAGCGCCGTGGGCCACACGCGGCAAATAAATGATTACTCTAAAGCTAAATAAAGCCCGCAGCCGCGGGGGCTGGCAGCTGTACCCGACTCCACACAGAATAGAGATCATACTTGGAATTCATCACACATGTGTTGTTACTCTTGAGGATTAGTGTGCGACGTCTCGCAAAATTGAATCTACCTTACTACACCGTATACATCAGAACACAGTGACAATAATTGGTGCCGTAAGACAGATAGTTGTGGATTACCCAATAGAGACGCGATCGACATTGTTAAAGCTTGGAACAATTTATTTAATTGAGGACCTCCGTTCCGAAGGGAAGTCGCTCGAAAAGGTGAGCTGGTTGTACTGGACCGCTGGTGGCGGCGGCCAGTTGACAGTACGGCTAAAATCATAGGGAATTAATTATCTTTATCATAAAACTCGTGGGAATGTTATAAGACGGTAGATCGACAAAATTTTTTTAGAGTTTGAGTGTCTGAAGATTTGTTGTAACAATGATTGATGTACTTTTATGAATAGACTTTTGTGGCAGTTAACGGTAGCGGTCGTCGCGACCACTTCACTGTTACGCCCTGAGCACACATATTGTGGTTTTAAACAATATTTTTATATTTTGAAACAAAATGAAAATAGAATATTTTATCAAGGACAATAACGTACGTTCAAGTTGTTATTTAAGTGTATATCCATATTTTGTTTAAATAAAATATCAAATTTATTTTACGTTTTAATATTTTTGATTTGAATCGTTACGTTTTTGTTTATTTATTTTATAATTGTATAATCGACTTGTTTAGAATTTAAAAATGTATGAGATCTTTTAAAATTTATATAAATTGTTAAAACGGCATTTATAGGCTCCCATTTTGGTTTAAAATCTGACAAGCGGTTGCGGGCTAACCCTTATCTCTTATGCATACTGGACCATGGTGGAGGCCCCTAGTTGCGGGGAGAAGCCCAACCCTGGAACATGTATGTAGCACTGGGCGCTGCAACCCATTTTGGGCATAACAAAATTTTGGAATAATTTTTTATCTGGTTGGTATGCTGATAAACATAAATTTGCAATCTTGTGTTCCCTTCCTTTCTAATTAATTTAAGGTATATCCTGTGGACCCGCAGGCCACAGGCGCGGTACAAATATTGTTAATGAATATGACGTCATAGCGACAGCATGTCACGAACTGACTCTGTGTGTACATACAGTACGCGGGCACTCCGCGCGGCGAGTGTAATTGTTAATAAGTAAAGTATTTTGTTTTATTGTGGTGTTTTCATTTACAGCAGTAGCGAACGAACGTGCAGGCTATCTGATGTTGAGTGGTCACTGCAGCCCATAGACACCACGTCTAACCTCAAACGAAACTGAAGTCCTGTCCGAGGTCGCACGTAAATGCGTCACTCCTCCTGAGGACTAAGGCGGTCGCCTCGCTGCGAGTGTGTCCGGCGACCGCACTGGCGGATTTGCCCAAACCCCCAAATAACCCACCTCTAAAATCTGCCGCTGCAGGCTGAAGTCTACTGACCTTGGTGGTCAATTCGCTATTGACTTCATATAAAGTGTGTCGATTGATACTGGGTACTGGGGATAAAAATCCCATATTTTTAAGTAATCCTAGAGTGAAGGGTTTTGCCTTTTTGCCTACCGCGGGTACTGCCAACTGCAGGAAGGAGCTCACCCACTGGCAAATTCCTGACAACCGACGACTGGTGAGACTACTGGCAATGGGTTAAAATATTGGCTTGCTCTAAATGCGTGCTGAGTAATGCTATGTATGACACTGACAGGATGTGAAACGTCAAAGCAAATTTTTAAATTTGTTTCGTTTTCAATAAATATAGTGCAATTTGAAAGCTCAACTGTTTTAACGGGTCTCACGCAAGCATTGATGGGATGATGGGGAAAATTTAATCATTTCACTTTCATTTAAAATCATTTTACATTTGTAAATATAAAATGCGAAAACAAATAATAGGCCACTGGAAGGATTTCCGCCTGCACTAAGGGTCTGCGGTTCGAATCCCGCACGATCCCTCTGATTTTTATGTGCGTGTTAGAAATTAATTATCACTTGCTTTAACAACTCCCTCCAAAAAGTTCTCAATAGTCTGTGAAGTCTATGAATTTCCTCCTGCCTAAGGCGGTGGACTGCGGCCCGAGTCCGTTTCATCCTGAGGGGACACGTAACCAGCAATACGACAGTAATGTGTTTATTATGAACTACGTCGATACCGTTGCTTCGCTGAATATAAATATATTTCAGCGTATTACATCAAACAGAATTGAACTCGTGACCTTGTCACATGCATGCTTTGCTAAGCCGCAAGAACACATCAAACTCAGAGTACATCCTGATCAAATCTCGATAAAAAAGAAAATAAAATCTATAAGCTGTGACGTCACCGTTGCCAGGCAACGCGAATCACAACAGCTGCTGAAAACAAGAACGGCTCGCTTTCGAGTCGGATTTTACAAGAGTTTTGTACGGAAAATGAGTTTTTGTTTGTGAAAAGAATGTCAGTGTTGAGTCTTATACCGGAAGACAAACGCAAGGATCAAAGGTCGGTGTGATTCATTCGAGTTTCATCTATTTTGTAGTAATTAAGATTACGTATAATATTTTCGAAGTAAAAATAAGTACCCGAGTACTATTTATGGTAAGCATGTATTTAGCTAATGAAAGTGTCGGTTATGAAAGCCAAGCTAGTATAAGAGGCAATATAAACGTATTTTTGCCTTGTATGGGACAAGCCAGTATAACCCATTGGTCGTCGATTTACAGCACGATTGATGTAAGAGCTTTGATATGGAATCCTGGAATTTATATTTTATTTTTCATATGAGAAAAGTAGCAAATGAGCGTGCAGGTCACCTTATGTTAAATCGTCACTGCAGCTCTTGGACACCCATATCTAATCTCAAATAGGACTGAAGTTCTATCTGAAGTCCTACGTAGATGCGTTACTACTCTTGACGACTAAGATGGTCGCCTCGTTTGCAAGTGTACCCGGCAACCACACCTCTCGAACCGACACAAAAACTGCTTCACGGCGTATTATGACGGCGGCGGTGGTGCCTACCCGGGCGAACTATAATCCTACCATCTACCAGATGTGAACAATGAAACATCTGTATGGTCGTTTGCTATTAAAGAATCATACTGAAAGGAAGGTAGTATTCTATGTGTTTTAAGTTGTGTTGGTAATGGTTATTTACTTAAGTAGTGAGTGCCATGAACGCGATAAGATAATTGTTCAATTACACAGATTTAAAAGTATAATAAAAATATATTATGGATATAACAATTCCGCGAAATGAGCGCGAATCACCAACACGCCATGGTGACTGTTAAGGTGGTAGAACTGTTTGGGTTTAACTCCGGCAGCAGCCCTGCTACACTTATTTCTACCGTATAGCATTAGATGGTGCTGTGTTCTGGTTTGAAGGGTACGGTAAGGGGAATACACGAGGGGTTTTGACTTTGTCATCAAGGGTAGCACCGCATTTATTGCTTTCAGGACCTCGATTTTATTGAGAGTAATTATAGATATTCAATGGCAACACTGACCACGTCTGGTTGACTGCATGTTCGTTTGCTATTTCTACGCACAGAAATAGCTGACTCCAACTAGACTAAAAATAACCTAAATACCTATCTACTACTAGATTCAAGCAGTAGCCTAGTGGTTAAAAATCTGGCCTCTCACGCTGGGTGTCCGGGGTTCAAATCCAGCACGCAATTTGGATGTTTCGAACTTGCCTGTGACGTACGTACTTCCTATGCGCACTTCTGTGGGGTGAAGGAAAAATTGCGAGGAGACCTACATATACATCTGAGAGTTCTTTGTAAAGGTCTCGAAGATGTGCGTGTCTGCGCCCTTAGGCAGCGTCTTAGTACTGTAGTCTAACCCTTGACATTTTGAGAGGAGGCCCGTGCCCAGCAGTGGAACATTAATTGGTTTATGATGACTATCAAGTACTGAGTACATATAATTAATTCTAACTCCAGGAATTCACTGGAAAGTGTCTACAGTAGCAACTCCCGTCTCAATTTGCTGCACAAGCGCAAGCGGCTGAACCCACTAGCGGTGGACATGTCGAACCACTCCCTCGGCCGGAACGGCGACAGATACGTCACACAGCGCGGACTCACCTAGTTATTGGAGAGGCTTGTACATAGCAGCGGGGTACAAAAAGAATTACACCCAAAAAACAAGGAAAAAA
>DWKL01003939.1:0-11024 GCA_018249415.1 Phareas burnsi
GTCCATGGGCTGTGGTGACCACTTAACATCAGGTGGCCTGCATGGTCGTTTGCTACTTTACAAACATAAAAAAAAAATGGAACCGAGACTAAGTAAAACTACATACTATTCTGCGTATGGAAAGTATGTAGTATTAAATTATATGTACAACGTTTCACACATTATTATGGAATGTAATAAATAACATAATTAGTGTTCGACAGTGATTTGAGCATTTTATAAAAATATATATATCTGTCTAATCTGTCTAGAGACGTTTGTCTGTAAAGCGCAGACTCCAAATCTAAAATCGTCATTTACATGTGTGCCTGGCCGGGAATCGAACCCGGGAGCCACTCTGTATCAGGCCGGCATGGTAACCGCTGCGCCAGTCATGTCGTCAAAGTCTAAAAAATATATACTTTTTTTTAGTTCTTAACAGACAGTTGGACACTGAACACACTTTAGCTGGACTGAGTTAATACACGTTAGAAACAGGAGCCATTTGTGTCATTAGGCGATATAAATAGGTCTTGCATATTTATCATAACCTTTTAAATATTGGACGAGCCAAACTTGAGCAAACAAACTCTAAAACCCTTAACCTTAATAGACACTCAAATTTCATTAAGCTCTCAAATCTTTCAAATTGTTACGGCGGCAGTTAAATAAGCTTTCGATTCCACTGTTTCTAGGCCAACGTTCTTGGTACAGCGTCTGGGGCGGTCGGGGGTAACAAGCGTTCGTTTCATTTTAATTTCACTGTTTGATTTCTGTGGACGATTTGTATTAAATTTCAGGAACACGGGACTTTGAAGCGATAGAAATGTTGCTTTTTTACTTTTTATTACTTAAAACGAAAATAGTGAAATATATTTTATCTCACTATAAACCCAATACTGACACACTGCCTGGCACGGATCTCGTTTCAAAATCTGAACGGTTAGCCCATAGTCTGACACGCTGACCGAGTGTGGATTGGCAGACTTCAGACATCTTCGAGAACTTTACAGAGAACTCCCAGATGTGTTTCCTCATGATATTTTCCTTCACGGTTGAAGCAAGTGATAATTAATTTCTAATATGTACATAACTTCGAAAAATCAGAAGTGCGGATCACGGGATTCGAACCCAGGACATCCAGCGCGAGATTCGGAAATCTTACCACTAGGCTATCACTGCTTTTATATACATATACCTACTATATTATCATCAGTGAAATAACTTCCACATACTCCACCAATCCGCATCGGAGCATCGTGGTGGAGTATGCTCCAAGCCTCCCCCAGTTAGGCAGAGACCCAGTGGGACATAAAAAGGGATTGAAGCCAATTTCCATATTGGATTTATGAAGGCAGATACGTATGTTATGGTTTTGTCACGATGTAGCACCCTCTATAATAATACTCTAATAAGAAAAACAATATAACGTACGTAATGATTCATCTCATAACGATTCAACGCTAAATGTTCTATGGTTATCACCTTGGCATAACCTTGGTAGGCAGGAGTATGTAGGCTACCTCTTGTCAAGTGGTCCTTGCCGGCCATGCCCAACTGTTACTGACCCTAAAATGGGACATCGGTTGAGACCTATTCTATGGCACCGCACCACCGGTTCTTGTTCTACCAAGAACGGGAGTCCTACCTGAAATCGATCACGGATACGCTACTGCCCCTGAAGTCTAAACTGGAACGTCTTACATTAGTATCTGCCTTAGAACAAACAATAAACTAGAATACAATATATTACACTGGCATTACAGGGCAGAACATGGCGTGTCTGCAAAAGTGGTGGTCAGGTCAGCAAACACTAATCAACAATATGTGTAGTAAGTTTGTTCCGCGTGATAAGTAGTGATAACATTTTTAGACTCTCACTCTAGGTGTGAGTATACAGTGACCATTTAACATCAAATGAGCTGCACACTCGTTCACTGCTCTTTAAACTTAAAAAAAATCCAATGCGACACTTGTAACATTACAGTTTATGGAAAGCCTTACGTAAATATGTACCTCTAATTTAGATCCTTCAGATCAGAACAGAAAAGAACAACAGGCTACACCTACCATAAGGAACTGGGATTTGTGGTACTTGAAGTATTTTTTTATGTAAGAAGAATTGCAAACAATCGTGCAGGAGTTCATCCCAGACACACATTACTAATCATTCGAATAATGTGCATAATAGAAATTAACTATTCACGAAGCGTGCGAAGTCTGCCAGGTCACACGATGCCAGTGTGGTTGACTATAACCTAACCTTGCTCATTCTGAGACGATCTGTACCCAGTAGAGAGTCATTAATGTTTAATGATGAAATTTGTTTTGTATAACATACAATACAATGATATACAATAATATAAAAAAACTATTTCACACCAAAAACAATATACAAATATAAGACAAGGTGTAACTATAGGCGGTACAGGGCACAACACGTAAATAAATGCTTCTACACTCATAGCCCCACAGTAGAAATAACCCTTTTTCGTGGACGCCATAGATATTTACGAAAACAAGTACACGAACACCCGGACACAGAATAAAAATTAAAATTCAACATTTAAATGTCTGCTTGGCCGGAAATCTAATCCGGTACCCTCTGCGCGTTATATCGGTTTGATAACCGGTATTCTATAGCACCGCAATGGTATCGGTATTGGAATCGAATCCGGTACACTCTTCGCGTTATATCGGTTTGATAACCGGTATTCTATAGCACCGCAACGGTATCGATATCGGAATCGAATCCGGTACCCTCTGCGCATTATACCGGTTTGATAACCGGTATTCTATAGCACCGCACCGGTATCGGTATCGGAATCGAATCCGGTACCCTTTGCGCGTTAGACCGGCATGGTAACCGCTATGCCACGCGGGGCGTCAAACGTACATACCTTTCCTCTTGTCGGGCACGAGCAGCGTCTGTCCAGGAAAGATGAACTGGGTGGCGAGCCGGTTCAGCTTGGTGAGCTCCGACGGCGTGGTATCGAACCGCGCAGCCAGCGATGTCAGCGTGTCGCGGTCGCGCACCTGTACACATACCATGCACGTCATAAAACCGATATTGCATATACGTTCATACAATCGATACAAAACACTCGTTCATGCAACCATACATGTTCATACACACATGTGTACACCCTTTATATATTTCCGCCATTCAGCTAAGTTAAAGCTGAAAGGCTGAAATAGAAGAATAGAAGAGAAAAAAATTAAGGATCTTTACATACTCCGGTGCTATTTGGATTTGATGACAGGTGTCCTTCGGCCGCAGTGGCCACTTAACATCGTGTGGACTACGTGCCCGATTGCTACTTCCATCATAAAAAAATATAACATCGAATAACATAATATAATAATATCCTTTAGAAACGCTCATTAAAAATAAATGAGGTGGGATTACATTGATTTATATAAAGTCTTAATCTTAAACAGCCTTATCGTATGGTATATGTAAATAATGCACATTTAATATTCGACACATATAGTTTCGACCATCTCAGTCCTTCGGAGTAGTGACGTATCTACGTACGATCTCAGATAGGGCTTCCGTTACGTTTGAGTTTAAACGTGGTTGCTCATGGGCTACCGTGACCACATAACATCAAATGAGCTGCACACTCGTTCACTGCTCTTTAAACTACAAAAAATGCATTGCGACACTTGTAACATTTCAGTTTATGGAAAGCCTTACGTAAATATGTACCTCTGATTTTGGATCGTTCAGATCAGAACAGAAAAGGAACAGGCTACACCTATTATAAGGAATTGGGATTTGTAATACTTGAAGTACTTTTTTTATGTAAGAAGAATAGCAAACGATCGTGCAGGTCACCTGATGTTAAGTGGTCACTGCAGTTTATGGATACCTATACCCAACCTTAAACTGGACTGAATTTTTATGTACGATCTCTTACGTAGAACGATCACTATTCCTAAGTACTAAGGTGGTCGCCTCGCTGTAAGTGTACCCACGCAAACAACAGAAATAAAAGAATTGCTTCACGGCGGATTATGAGGACTAAATGATTTAAATCGCCTACCCATTAACCATATCAGAACTCATACTTCTCCCGATCGTCGCGTCGTCGACAGATCATGAACTCAAATTCCAGAGGCTACAATTCGTTACAAATTCATCCGTAGAACAAACGCACATCTAAATTTAGATTTCCCATTTAAATGTGAGAACGATAAGCGATCGACGGAGGCTTGATTGAACACGTGTGAAAAGACGCACAGAGTAATGCTCGTCACGTGTATATCATTATAACAAATTCGAATCGATAACACTTCTCCGTATCTCACACGTCAACTAGAAGCACTAAGGAAGCTTAGAATAATAAGCGTTTATCAAACGCTCGAAATAACGGTTGAAGAGGCACTTAACAGGGAAAGCGGAAGTATGTTTTGAAAACAGCTCTTTAAACTCATGCACTACAGTTTCGATCTGTTTTAAATTGACATACACACTAGAGGCGCTTCCACCGAGTTTTAAAGACTTCAATGTCTTTATATTTGATAGGTGGTAGAACTATATTTCATCCGGGGAAGGACTACCGCCACCCTCATAATCTGCCGTAAAGCAATTTTAGTGCTTCGGCCACGCTAACAGTGAGGTGATCATCATAGTCTCAAGGAGTAGTGACGCATCTGCGTACGACCACAGACAGAACTTCATTTTTGTTTGAGGTTAGATGTAGGTATCCATGGGCTGCAGTGACCACTTAACATCAGGTGATTTGCACGGTCATTTGCTACTCTTCAAAAATATATAAAAGTTTTATTCCTTAACTACTAGATATACTTTTTCGCAACCTGGGTTACGTTACATTCGCTCGAGATACCTGATATCAAATAAAAGGACAAATAATGTCAAAGACCTAATAAAATAAAATTCTATTCTAACCGCCCCTATTACACATCCACAGCCAGGAGATATCCGCTTCCATTATTCCATCACTTTTTATATTGTATTATCTATTCTTAGACCCTTTTTATACCATAAAAGTAGCTCTGACGCACGTGTATCGAAATCAAATAATTTATTAGCTGGATCACGGTAGTTACAGGTTTCAATCGATACATAAGATCTTTTATATTCCCTCTAATTCGGGGTGGAAAATTAAAGTGTACGAAAATGAAACATATTCTAAATCTAATTAAAAGTATAGGTCAATATATAAACGTTATAATACATTAGTTTTTCTTACTTAAATGATACAGTAATTTGTTCAGATATTTCCATACATTTTTGTTCAATAATAATTTTAACAGATATACTATAAAAAATACAGTATTATATACAGTGCTGTTACATATCGAATATCGCATTGGCGACTCCTCTGGTGCTGCAAATGTCCATAGGCGACGGTGACCACTTTCCATCAGGTGGCCCGTCTGCCTTAACGCTGGGTTGAGACATAAAAAAAAATCGCGAAAAGAAAATACATTTCGTGTAACAAACAAATGATAGTTAGTTGACGTTCAAAAATAATTCTGTAAGGAATCTATTTATAGGAATAAAAATATTTTTATTTGATATGAATTATTGGTTCTTGTATCTCATTTAAATGTATTGTTTTGGTAAAATTATGTTCTACGGATGGGAAGTCTGGATCTATTACAGCTGTTGTACAGATTATGTAAGCTTACTTCAATATATCTCCTATCAATGTAATTTATCTACATCTATCATTACTATTTTGATAGATTAAAACAATTACGCATGACTGTCATGTTTGATTATGAAACGTGTCAGTAGCGTAAATAACAATTTCGCAATTAAAATCAACCAAATGTTAATACAAGGTGATTTAAACAAAATTAATTCTACACATACAGTTTGTACTAAATAATTGGAGCTAATAATATATCTCTATATACATTTAAGCCTAGCAGTTATGATTCTGTCCTTTCAAACTGAGTGTCCAGGATTCGAACTGCACACGCATATTAGCTGCGTATTAGATATTGATTTTCACATGCTTTAACGGTGAAGGAAAACTTCGTGAGGAAATCTACACATCTGGGAGTTCTTTGTAAAATTCTTGAAGGTCTGTGAAATCTACCAATCGGCACTTGGCCAGCGCGGCGAACTAACCTAACCTAACCTTTCTCATTCTGTGAAGAAACCCGTGCCCAGCAGTGGGACATTAACGAATTGATGATAAAGTGATAATTATATTCGAATACACATTATATATCTTTGTAAAATAGGAAGTCTAATCAGAGGCCTAGGATTCGAATTGGGACCTCCCGAGTCAAAGTCCCTAATTATACCGCTGGACTGTCACGACTACATACCCAATTTCATCAAAATCGTATGGAGCCGTTTTCACGAAACAAACATACGTACAAATATCAGTCCACAGCATGATATATATCAAACAAGATAATACTCAACACAAAACCGTCTGTTTCATAGCAGTGTCTGGGAAATGATGGGTGGCCGTAACGAGCGCCACGCTTGTTGTGGGGAATCGATAACCTATAAAATAATGCTGAATTTCTACTGAAGCGTTGTGAATAAGCACCGAGCGAGTCTTACAATGTTGCAGCATAATTTAATATTATTATTTCCAACGAATTTCTGCTAGCAATTTCGTTTGTGTGGTCTATCGTAACTGAAGTACTTTCTGCTGGACCCTTTTGGACACTCTTGGACATAAAATATATTATCATCAACTAATTATTGTCCCAACGCTGATCTCCTCTCAAAATGAAAAGGATTAGTCACTATGCTGAACAAGTATTGGTAGACTTCGAGAACTTTACACAGAACTTTCCTCACGAAGATTTCCTTCACCGTTAAAGCGAGTGATAATTAATTTCTAATACGCACTTAACATCAAAAATTCAAATATGCGTGCGGAAATCGAACCCCGGACACCAAGCGTGTGGGGCCGGAATCGTAACCACTAAGCTATCATTGCTTGCATATTATTAATATAAATCATTTATGAATTGCCCAAAAGATTCTCTTGACTACCCTTGATACAAGCAAATTTGAGGGAACAGAATATTTCTTATAAGCAACTGAGGTTATCGGCGAGTGGCGTCTTGTACAAAATCGATAGGAAAATAACGCCTATATTTTACGATATTGTTAAGAACGACACGTTCTGGAGGCGAGATTTGCGTTCGCAATAATGTAGAGCTTACGCTTTTTTAAGGCACTGGTTGTCAATCGTTTTTCCTTTAAATATTTTTGTGAAAATACTTTTAGGAATATTTCAAGAGTATTTTGACGGCATTTACATGGTATGCTAAGGACTGGAGACGGAGGTTGTATCTCATATATAAATATGTATTATTTTGTTTCTGTCACTGGACGAGAAATAACTATCACCTCTTCTATGCATATCCTTTATTACTATGTTTACGGTTACAAATTTTATTCAACGTGGAAAATCATTTATATATTTAGATTAGCTTTTATGGGTGGTAGATATATAATTAAACTGGGGAGGTAGCACCGCTGCCTCTACAAGAGCCGTGAAGAGATTCTGATATTTTTTTTGGAGAGGTGTGGTTGTAATTTACACTTGCAAGTAAATCGACCATCTCAATCCTCTGGAGTACTAATGCAAAGATGTACAACCTCAGACATAATTTGATCCCGTTTAAAGTTAAATGTGGGTATCCATGGGCTGAAGTGATCACTTAACGTCACGTCTCCAGGCTTGTTTTCTACTCGCCTAATATAGAAAAAATCTTTCATAGACTTATATAACGCCTTAAGAGATACTTACAAGGAGAATTTAAGAACACGCGCGCAAGAGCTACAAAAAGATTACAAGTTTAATAAAACTTATTAAACTTGTAATCTCTTTTTACGTCAAATTTAATATTACAGTCGATCATATAGTAAAAGAATTCATTGTTTAAAAAAAATGATTTATTCAAATCATGTTAGTTCGATTTAACTTTAAGGTGAAATAACGTTATTTTTTTATTACTTCATTTTTTGAACTTTCTGTTTTTACCTTTAAACATCAGTGCCTTAGTTCTTAACTATAACAACACAATTCTAAGGAGATATATTTTAAATTACTAAGAAATACGTAAATCATTGTCAGATATTGAGAATGTTTTTTCATCGCTTCATAAAAAAAATGCTAGCAAACATGCATACTACCGTCCTAAAGCTCAAATGCCGTTATCCATCTGGACAAATTTCGACACTATGAAGTTTTCGTATCCAGTAAGATACGAATTAAAATCACTACTTGAAGTTGCCCTATTAGATCCATTTCCTCAAACTTTTGTATATGAACTCTAGTTATTAAGTAGCAAACATTTGAAAAAATTACCCTCTTTTTTGGCCCTAACTTGAAAAGTGTATGGTATATTATGGTATGTAAAGGCATTATAGCACAAGGACGGCCGCGTACTGGTATACAGATAATACTCGCTTGTCGTCGCCGCTTGAGGACACTAACAAAATCGAATACGTGTACGTCTTTAAAAGAGATATTTTGAAATATAAAATCCTTCCAAGACCAACATCGCAAAAGTATATAAACAATACAATTATTAATCGTGCCTGGACGATCCCAAAAAAGAAGAGTATAGGTTATGCCGCCCTAATCTTAATTGATAAGTGATGCATTGGAACAAAGTAGCGTTCAAATTGCAATATAAGTTTGTTAGATCGTATATACAAATTACATAATTACGTGATAGAAGTAGACATGTAATCAAATAGACAAATGATCACAGTCCATAGACCATAACCATAACCAATTGTAAAAATAACAGGAACCTTATTTTAAGTTGATAACAGATGCTCCCTTTGACAACCTAGTTTTAAAGTTGAAGACATGTAAGTATAAGTAAGTATTTAAGTATTTGCCTTTAAGACCCTTCGAACCAGAACACAGCAGTGCTATACTGCTCTCATACGACAGAAACAGATGTAGTGGCGGTGCCGTCAAAGTCGAACCCAAGAGTTTTCTATTTTTCCCATGCCACATCAAATTGCAAGGATTCTTGCTATTCCACAAGATCTAGTTTCTCTTGGTATCTCTTGGAATTTATAATAACTTCATTCCAAGACATATTTCCTTAAAATAACTTTACCCGGACAGGATTAGTACAAATTGTATTATGACTTCAAATCGATAAAAGAAACATTGTAAATAGTTAACTTTGTTTTGTTATATTAGATATTTTACTCTTGAATTATACATCCACATTATACTCACCGTGTATGTCATAGTTTTAATTGGAGGTGGAGGAGGCAGCCGTTTAGCTTGTTCGTCCTCATCTGAAACAAATAAAATATAAGGTTTCAAATTAATTATGAAGATTTTACTTACATGAAAAAAAACTTGAAAAAGGAAATCGGGAGAAATTGTTATTATAAAATACATTTAATAATACCGAAGACATGGTTAATATTAATAATTTAATAATCTAAGATAAAAGCAACTGTTTGTTTAATTTTGGAATTGATGTAAAAAAAAAAAATACAATAGATTTATAATATAATATTAGTGCCGTAATTTTTTTTATGTTTGAAGAGTAGGAAACCAGCGTGCAGGCCACCTGTTGTTAAATGGTCACTGCAATGGACACCCACATTTACCCTCAAGCAAAACTGAAGCTCTATCTAAGGTCGTACATAGATACTTAATTTTCTTTGCCCGCTGTACACTTACAGGCAGCACTTATAAAAGGCTAATATATCTCTAGACGAGCCAATTAGTGCGACCGTATACATATCTATCTATCGAAGACAGATTATTTCGTATTGCTTCTTAAATTAGTGAGCGCTCCCAGGCAATTCGTATTTAATTAAAGATTCGCATCTGGCGACGCAGAACAAGGGTATTGGATTTCCTTGTGGTACTTTGTTTTATAGTCTACAAGGAAACAGATGCAGATGGACGCACTCCTTTGAATTTGAATTGAAAGGTTAATTTTGGACGATCGGTTTATAATGTTTTAAAGCAATTTATACTGAAATTAGGTCATTAGAAGGTAGTAGTAATTTTTAAAGGTGGTAGGACTATAGTTCGTCCGGGAAGCACCACCGCCGGCCTCGTAATCCGCCGTGAAACAGTTTTGTGTTTCGGTTGGAGAAGTGCGATTGCCGGGCACCATTTTAGTCCTCAGGAGTAGTGGCGAATCTATGTACGACCGCCTTTAAATCGCCGATTGCCTTTTGGAAACTAATTTAACATGTCCACTGTTCAAAGTCTATTAATCTATACCTAATAATACGTTTGAAATTAGTACACGGCTGTACTGAAAGTGGACGTCGTCGCAACACTAAAATTAAAAGTTTAAAAATCATCGATAAATCAACTTTTTGAAACCAATTTAACATGTCCACTAGTCCAATAACTTACCATGACAAATAAAAAAGTTTTCTCCAGTTTTTTTTTTACGTACATATATAATACAAAATATAAATTTCGCGTAACTCATGTATAATTTAAGTAACAAATGTTTTTAAAGTGATAAAAACAACAGCACGCGATTTTTTGTTTACAATCATCATTATCAAAATTCCTCTGCAGTGTTGTATCAATTTATAACATGCACCTACGTTGATGTACACATGTTTTCGTAACAAACGCTCTGCTGGGCCGTTCCACAATTGCATATTAGACGTTACAATATCTGCAATTCAAGCTTTGGGGAAAGTGGAAACCATTTGATAATACACTTTCCCGAGAATCACTTTCGATAGAAACCACTCAATTGTGATCCATTACAATAGCACTGCGAGAGAAAACTAATGAATAGACTAGATATCGGAACTATTCATCATACTACCGACACTGGTCAGTGAACACAAGATAGTGATAAATGGTTTTGATTAACGTTTGGTGGTTCTCTTATTCTTTCAATTAGAAGAGTAGCAAACGAGCGTGCAAGCTGATGTTAGGAGCTCACTATAACATATGGACACCCGCGTCTCACCTCTAAAGGCGCTGAAGCCCTATCTTATATCGCCTGAGGCTAAGGGCTCATTACAACTCATGGACTAACATGACGGACTAACGGGTTAAAGTCCTATCTTACAT
>DWKL01003940.1:0-11023 GCA_018249415.1 Phareas burnsi
TTTTTCGAAGTTATGTGCGTATTAGAAATTAATTATCACTTGCTTTAACGGTGAAGGAAAACATCGTGAGGAAACTTGCATGCCTGAGAGTTATTTGTAAAGTTTTTGAATGTGTGAAGCCTACCAATCGGCATTTGTCCAGCGTGGTGGACTATGGCCTAACCTTTCTCATTTTGAGAGGAGACCCGTGCCCAGTAGTGGGACATTAATGGGTTGATGATGACCCTTAAATAATTAAGGGCAGGGCAGCTGATAACAGCTGGACTGCTAACGACTTACTGCCTTCTACAACAAAAAAATAAAACTAATGCATCATAACTTGTAATAACCTACGCATGGATGGAAAAGTTATGCAATAACTTCTCGCTTCTCAATCAAAACTGAGCTACGGATTTTCGAAACTATCATTTTAATGTATTTGCATAAAACTTTTTCAAGGAATATACTTAAGTGCTCGGCATCATATGATATTTCTTACCAAATTCAATCTCTTAAATCTGCTCGTATCTGAGTAACGTACGGAAACGCGCTCCAGTTCCTTCCATGTGGGGATCCGTACTTGGCATTGGTACAATACATCAATGTTACTTTATTTATAGCCTGAAATACGAAGCTAATGAAAGAGGCAATTTTTAAATTTAATGCTCTCTACAATTCTTTAATAAAACGTTTGTGGACGACCTAATAATTTGTTTCTCTACGTGATTGTCAAATTATTACGTAATCTGTGGAATTGCGTTTGTCAAACAAGCTACGTGTTTGAAGTGTTCGTCAATTTTGATTACTTTGTCTTAGAATAAGTGCAGATTTGTCTAAAGCGTGTAATCATTTTTATGTGGCATTGCTGGGTGCGAGTCTTTTTCTACAACTAGGGAGCCTGGAGCATGCATCACCACGCGGTCCCACTCCATACACTGCACATATATCCACGTATCCAATAATAGCTATGTACTATTATTAACTATACTAACTCATTTATAGTAAGTAAGGACACCGTTTCTTTAAATTTGCATTACGCATTAGTTATTGATTTAAACTCTAGTATAAAACATAAGATCCCTCAAGCAAAGATCAAGATGGAACTCGCTTTAATAGGTAAGAAGTATGGAAGTGTATGAAATGTTGGATTCTTTCTTCGTAAGAAGTAATAACAGTCGTAACGATGAAAGCAGATGGCGTTCCGTGCCGACTGCTGCATAATGTGCCTTTTTTCAATCCTACTATTATAACTCCGGCAGTTTCTAGGCCATTATTCTCGCAATTATTTAATTTATGATCCAGATTAAAATTACAATTTGAAATTCGCGCATTCGTGGTGCAGTGTAAAAATGGATATTAATCGAAATTTATAATTCAGTATTTTTATGAATATTTTTTTAGTTTGGACATATAGTCAATCTGGTGGTAGTATTTAAATATCTGATTTGTATCTGTGATCCTAACACAATTTGAGAGGCGGTAGATTAGTGCGGCGGTATAGTTCATCTGGGGAAGTACCACCGCCGCCCTCATAATCTGCCGTGAACCAGTTTTTGTGTTGTTTCGGTTGGAGAGATGCGGTTGCCGGGCACACATACAGCGAGGCGACCATCTTAGTCCTCAGGAGTAGTGAAGCATCTATGTACGACTTCAGATAAAACTTCAATTTTGTTTGAGATTAAATGTAGTTGTCCATGGACTGCAGTGACCCCTTAACATCAGGTGGCCTGCACGCTCGTTTGCTACTCTTCGAACATAAAAAAAAGGTTGGTCAAGATATCATTGCAGTCTCTTAGTGAAATCTAAGTAAGTACGCTGCATAGCACCGCGGCTTGCGCTGGTCTTAACCCATGTATATAGCAATGCCGAATGCAGTGGATGAGTGGCTAGTGGCTACTTCATACGCGTTTCCATGCTTCGGGGGGCACATGGAGCTGTCTGTCCCGGTTTGTATTATTGGATAGCTGACGTTAATATTTTCGGAGGCTTTATGGATGGTATGAAATATTCCGACACTGGCTGTCCGCTAACCCGTGTTTTCCTTCACCAATTCGCAGAGTAGCGTAGTGGAGTTTGTCCCAGGCTTCCGACTAATGTAAGTGGGACCTAGGGTCAGCAGTGAGGCATAACATAGGGTAGGTTATAGTCACGTAAACTCATATAATAATTGACTGCATTTTAAATATAAACGCAGGTAGGATTCTAAAATTTTCGTACAGTCGAAGAGGTATTACTATGTATTAAATTTTTAATTTTTATTGTTATATGTGTCTTTGATCATAGACTAAAGAGACAACGGCTACAAAACAATCTAGAAAAAAAATATTGCCGGCAATTGGCTGCTGTCTTCATGTAGGGAGATACTGCAGTGATATAGCCCGAAAGCGATAAGCCTCAGAGATTTTGATTTCTTTTTGTTTTTGTGAAATATCGACGTAGGGCTTCGTGATACTAGTTAAGTATGTAATCTAAGATATTAAGCTTTATCTTTCGCAAGAGGGTGTTTCGATCCGTAATCGCGTGAACTCCCCCCAAACTTTGGTTCTAATCAAAGACCAATTATAATCTTCATTGATCCTACTGACAATTTTAATAAAGGCTTAGCTTGAGGTGATAACTTTGACACCGGAAACTTATTCGAAATTTTAGACTTAAAACGAAAGTCGACGTAAAATTGTAGAGTTACAAACTCTAACCGTTTTATAACATATGAGTTTTCGGATTTTGACATGAAGTATTTCAAAAACGTGAACCGTACAGCGGCTTGCATACGGTATTAGTATCCCTTTTTATTTATTTTAATTGCTCTTCAAATCTGCCATCTTTCAAAACAATTTTTTGTACCCACTGGTAGTCATATTTAGCACGATTTTTAAGCGCGAGATAAAATTTTTCAATCGATATTCGGCTTGCGTGGAATTTTGCGAGGCAGTCGAATTTTCGTTTTGTTTTACTTTTGGGGAAATAAAAGAGAACGCTAAGTTCGGTAAAAGCTTGGAAAGGCATGACATGAGTTATTCCCTAACTGCACCACATATTGGTGCTTCGTTAAAAGCTGCATTTAATAGAGGTATCGCCAATTTTTCGCTCTTATTCTTCTATAGCGGTAATCGTTAACATTTTCTTTTAAAAGTATCTTGGTAATTAGTGGCAGCGTATCGTGACTTTTCTTATGGCTAAAGTAGCTAATGAGCTTGCAGT
Organism: Phareas burnsi; assembly: GCA_018249415.1. Classification (NCBI taxonomy): domain Eukaryota; kingdom Metazoa; phylum Arthropoda; class Insecta; order Lepidoptera; family Hesperiidae; genus Phareas; species Phareas burnsi. Next base: position 3,181 of record DWKL01003940.1, read on the forward strand.
TTACGATGATAACTGACGCCAACGGGCTTGTAGACAACGCCAAATATGGTTGAAAGCCTACTTGACGTCAGTCACAGGCTAATCTACGCTTAAGGACTAAGTTAGGATACCATATGGTGTCTCTGTCTTATTGCCTTTTAACCAGAACACAGCAACTATGAACCCCTTTTATAAGACATAAACAAGTGGCAGTAATGCCTTCACATTCAAACTATTAAGAGTTCTTTTATTTTTTTAATAAACAAACTTTTTACTTTTTATCTTTTAAATAAATAAACCTTTTACAACCGAACAATAAACATAAAGAGGAATTTTACTAGAGTCGAATCATAGCACGGTTCGATATTTAAGCGGTATTTCATTCCGAATTCGAAATTTAAGTGCAATTCGAATGGTTGGGCCAAAATATTAAATTTATGATGTCATAGGAAAAATTGAACAGGGAGTGTCGTTATTAAATCAGACGTGTACACCAGGTGTGGCGCCGATATTGCGCGCCTCGAGAATGTTTTAAAATATAAATAGGCAAGTAACAGGGGAGATATCGTATTGTTATATAAAAATAAATATTCCTCGTATTATTTTTTCCTGATCAGTATTCTTTAACGTATCTCACGTTCAATCAAAGAATCTGCATATATTTTTATCCACTTCAGCTTCAAAGAAATCTGTGTAAGGAAATGATTAAGATAGAAGATTATTGACATTGTTATTAATTCATTTCACGCAGTTTGCCAAAATTATATTCAGAGTTTGAAATGAAATATCTGTCCACAATAGCTGTTCATAAGTTCATAGTAAAAAAGTTTATATAAGTCTAACCACCGATCGAAAGTCGATCACGAAATATTGTAATATCTCATATTACTTAATAGTTGCAATGTAGAAACAGTAATTTTTTGTCGATTAAGATTCACATACAAGTGTTATTTTATCGAACGCCGTCATCAATATCGTATGAATTATATTCAGGGCCTGATGTGGCACTCAATCACTTTTATTTCAGTTCATACTTGAGGTAGGGTTCATGTGATTGTAATATGATTTCCTACGCTTATCGTTCGATCCTCGGATGATATTGGGAGTTCTTGTAAAATGCCCGTTTTCTAAGTGCTATTGAAATAGAACCTTATTGCTGAACGACATGCACCAATGCCTGTGTTAAGGTTGAGCGAATGCGCGAAATCAAACCTATTTTTAGAATACGTCCTCTACGTTCTCATTTTAAATTCAATTCCATTTTTAAGTTTTTTATTACTTAATTTTTATGTACGATGACACTATCTAGGTATAATGAATTACCATGTATCCAATTACTACATAATGACAAGATTTTAGGCCGTAATCCAGTACGCTAGTCAAACGCGGATTGGTAGCCTTCGCAAGTTTTTAAAAGCATAATGTAAATTTTTCAAACATGCAGATTTTTTCAAGATGGTTCCCATCTTTTAATCATTTTGAGATTTTTTTAACAGTGCTAGTGATTAAGATTCTGCCCTCTCAAGCTAAGTGGCCGGGGTTCGAAGCCCGCAAGCACCTGTAATTTTTTGAAATTATGCGCGTATTAGAAATTAATTATCATTTACTTTAACGGTGAAGGAAAACATCGTGAGGAAACCTACACATCTGCAAAGTTTTCGAAGGTGTGTGAAGTCTACTGATTCGCACTTGGCCAGCGTGGTGGACTATAGCTTAATCCTTCTAACCCTGAGAGGAAACCTGTACCCAGCAGTGGGACATTAATGGGTCGTTGATGAATCAATTTGAGATAGTGGCCCACTGTTAATGCAATGATCTTCGCATTCCCGGCTTTCTTTTCCACATATAAATATATTTGATACAAGATATTATATTGAAATGAAATCCTTGAGAACAGATTTCTTGGAACGTTGCAGATAACAGATGCAAGTAAGTTTCAGATGAAAATTCAATAAACTCAAACGATATTTTTGTATATATTTACATATTACGATATATGTATGAGAAGGGAAACATTCTTATTTGTGAATTACAGAATGCTCCTTGCGTAATAGGAATTATTAAAGTAATATTGAGTGAGCTTTTAAACACCACGACCTTAATTTCATCATTGGCGGAGCCCCGCGCATTGTATTTCCGTCTTATAAATGCAGTGTTAACGATTCTGTGATCTGGCTTAGAAGAGGTAAGGTAGAGAAACTTACGCAAGGGACTCTAGTTAATTATCAAGTGTCGTAATGCACCTATGAACAACGCGCCTACCGCTAACCTAACTTTTAATTGACAATATAGTACTTCGACTATTGCAGTTGTTAAGGAACAGTATTTTTGTTCGAATTGTTACATGTTTAATAGAAATCTTTAGAAAAAATGTAATTTGAAATTGGTTACAGATGTCCATGGGTAGCAGTGCCCATTTACCATTAGATGGATCATGTCCGTTTGTTACTTTAATTTTGGTTATCGTCTCTACGATTTATTTTATCACTGTACATATTTGAATGTATTGATTCTCGACCAACATTTCCACTTAAAAGAAACTACAGTCTGGAAAATGTGAATGTACGTACAACATCGAAGTAAGTAAAATCTGGAAGCGTTTGGGTACATTAGGGCACTGAGCGTACCTAAAGGAAACTGACATGTCCATTTACATGTCGGTTTAGGTTATCGAAAACTACTTACCGCAGCGGTCATGCCTTGACGGAAAATAGTAGATTGCACGAGCAAATATCAGCTATCATTTATCAACATAATATAGGCTTCACTGGGATTAGAAGCTGCATAAGTAATTATAAATGTCACTTAAAGTATTAGAAGTTATTAACTTTTATTATCATATTAAAATTATGTACCAAGATTGAATGTAATTTAAAGAGACATTTAATTAGAGAATTTGCATCGATTTGGGATTTAATTAAAAGAAGAATAACTTAGGTTATATTTAGTTCGAGTTGATTTTAAAATAATAGTAAGTATCCGTCACTGATAGAATAAAAAATAACGGATTATTTTAAAACAATCGTGAAAATGAGCGTGCAAACTGGACCGTGGAAAATTGCCTGGAATTGAGTTGATGCAAATTGATCCTTGGATTTTATCTTATCCAATCCTTTCCTGCTAATTATAAATCATACTCTTTTATTAATTAATTCGTTTCAAACTTTTAAATCAATTCGAATGCTCCTGTATGGCTAAAACAACAGTAAAGGAGTTTCTCTAAAGTTTTAATTAAAAAATTTAAATACTTATTTTAATCGAACTTTAAAATTCTCTGAAGTTTCTGCACTATTTGAATACGTAGTGAATACAGTCGTTCTCTCGACAGAATTTATGTGGGCGATTTAAAACTATATATATTATAATTATATATATGAAAATTTGGTACAACATTAATATAAAATTATGCCTTTAAAATTAGTGTATTAGCATCTTGATCGATTCGAAAAAGATCGTTTTCGAACGAACATCCCAAGTGTCTATCAAGAGACAGAAAAGAAATAAAAATAGGAAAAAAAAGAGTGGTCACTACCTACAAACCAGAACACAGTAGCGTTCACACTATTGTTATAGGGAAATAGGAGCGACGGTAGTACCTTCGGAGTCGACGAAGGGTTGTCTATACCTTACCTTGTTGCCTTTGACTTAAGTTATAAAGTCTGTGGGAAGTAACATTGAATTTAACAGGAAATTTAGAATTTTATTAATATTGGTATACGTCACATATATAAATAATACTAGGTATATATAAAATATACTTAGTAATTATTAATCTTATTATATATTATTAATAATAACTAGGCAAGTAATTATTAGTTTTATTACTTTTTCTAATTAGCTTTGTTTACAACTTTTAGTTGTATCAGTTTGAATTGACATTGTAATACCCTAGCAGGGTTAACGACGAACTTAATATCATAAATTGTAACCATTATAACATAGTGTAGTTGTGACGTCATAACGATTATGTTAATGGACACAATATCTTAAGAGCCATTGCACTTGGACATTATATATTGTATCTACTATCAAGGAATACGGGTAAATGATCAGAAATATTCATACCCCTTTACAATAAATACCTATCTGGTTAAAATATAGACTCTGATAAATGCTAGTCGCATAAATCTTCTAAACGTGATTTATACTCCCTGCTATTCTAGTTTTAATATAAATTATCTTTTAAGCTGTTGCACATTTCCTACAACAAGTTGTGCTTATTAGGATCGGTCTACACCTACTTATCATCGCTTTAATTGTATTCAATGCATTTATCTTTTATTATAACAATACACAGTACTCATAATGTTATTATTAACTAAATACAATTTAAGCTATTTTTATCAAGCAATATATAAAGTAATTAAGTAGGCAAAGACAGTGTACGTAATTGTTTTTTTTATGTTTGAAGAGTAGCAAAAAATCATATGCTCAATGTAGCCCATGGACACCCACATCTAACCTCGAATAGAAGTGATATCTTATCTGAGGTCGTACATTGATCCCTACTGCTCTTCCTAGTACTCCCGAGGACTAAGATGGTCGCCTCGCTGTAAGCGTGCTCGGCAAACGCACCTCTCCAACCGAAACACAAGAATTACTTCACGGCGGAATCAGAGTTTGGCGGTAGGATCTTCACGAACGTGCTGTAGTTCTACCACCAGCTATCAAAATATAAAATGTAAAGTAAATATCAACTAGTCATTCGATTTCATAAAATTTGCTATCAACTTCATGTAAAATTTAATTTCTACCTCTTAGAAAAAAAACAGCTTGGTATGCAAGTGCAGCATAAATTCTTCACATTTTCTTCAGAACACTGCTATAGTAAGTCCCACCTTATCAAATTCTATCACTTTAGTATAAACACATCACCTTGAATACGACTGCGCAAAAGCTCGGAAAGAAATCCAATTGAAACCTTTAGAAAATTCAGGCTTGCTTCAAGTTTGTTTATCAATTCAGCGAGTGAAGCCAATCCGTAGTCGTTTCGTAGCTCGTAGAGTCTAGAATATTCGCTTGGTCAATTCTCCGGAACGTATTGTGTGTGCACACTTTAAATGATTTCCTTAAATAATTGTAAGCATGCAGCTCGATCGAATTATGGTTCTTTGGTGAGAATTATTGTCTCCTGCTGTTGCGTGTTAAGAGATGGATTATCATCGCTTCCCACTTTTGGTCTGTCTACCCATTTCACCACAAAAATTTCGCGGTCGAATAGAAATATATACGTAATATCTGCAGTGACAGTTCGCTATCAAAATAAATGAATCACGATCCATTATAAAATCCTTAAAAGCAGCATCCCTTAAAGTAGTGATGGCCGAGTGGTTAAGATTCCCGACTCTCACGCTGGGTGTCTGGGGTACGAATCCCGCACACATCTCGGATTTTTCGAAGCAATGTGCGTGTGAGAATTTAATTATTACTTCCTTTAATGATAAAGGAAAATATTGCGAAGTCATTTGCGTATTACAATTTAATTATCACTTACTTTCACGATGAAGGAAAATATCACGAGGAAACCTACTCATCTGAATGTTCTTGCTCAGCGTGCTAGACTACAGCCTAACCCTTCTCAATCTGAGATGAGACCCGTGCCCTTAATACATTATCGGCTTGATGATGATAATGATAATAAAATCCTTTGTCTCTTAATTATTGACGCGCCACATAATGATTCACAACAATCTACGTATCCAGTTCATTAGCATCGAATCGCACAAGTACCGCAGCTCATCTTACAACTGATAGAGTCGCTATATAAGGATCCTACTCAAGAGTTGAGTGAAACGCCCGGTTGTAGAGCAAACTTTATAAAATGACTATTGGTTTATATATACTGTTTTTTTGTCTATATATTGTTTTATTGTTGTGAAATTTCAACAAAATTATTTATAGTAGGGACAACTGGCAACCGTTGTTTAGTTTTATTGTGTGTTTGTAAAAATACAAACCAAAGGAGAATTGGATACATTAATTTGTTCATTCAACAGTGTAACTCCTGTTGTTGGTCTGAACAAAATTACTTATAGCAACACACACTTCACAATAACAACACAATATGTTTCAGTGTGTGAATAATGCAAGGATTATTATGCTTACGCTGCAGATGGAAATAAAATAAAATAATTAAAAGTACGGGTTATTATTTTTCCTATACTGATGAAGCGGATATGAAACAACTGTACGGTTTGTACCGACTGCTACACAATGCCAACTTTATCCTTATGAAAGCAAGCCTTTTTCCTGCTTCACCGAACGATAAACGGAATATCCAATATCATACACAGTGTCATAAACATTTGCAATACATTTATATTAGAGTGCAATGGCCGAATACATTTTAATTAGGGATATTAACCAAGCTTAATTGATAATGTTGTTTGTATTAGACAAAACAGACAGGAATGAAACACGGTTTCTTTTGATTGCGTTTAAATAAGCATTTCAGGTAATTACATACCTAATTGAGCGTTTTCCATTCAAATTAATTACGCAGTCGTTATAATCACGTTGCCTGAATTTTAAAGGTACTAGATGTGGATAAATTTGGATTACATGTCATTTTGTTTCCTCTATAACATACAAAAATATTCAGTAAATTTGTCTTTGTTTATCATTGCTATTATGTTAATAGGTAATTAATTTTAAAGCTCTGAACATATACTGTTTAATTTAAGTAAAGAATTAAGAAGCATTCAGTAAGCCAACGTAATCAAAAAGAAAGGTCAAGTAAATCATTACCATTTAAAAAAGTGACAATTTATATAGTTTTAACAAATAACAAATTAGCAGTGATAGTCTAGTGTTTAAAATCCCGGTCTCTAACAGTGAGAGTCCGAGGTTCAATTCCCGCACGTACCTTTGATGTGTGTATTAGAAATTAACTATCACTTGGTTTAAACGGTGAAGGTAGACATCCTGATAGTTCCCTGTGCATTTCTCGAAGGTATGTGAATTCTACCAATCCGCACTTGGTCAGCATAGTGGACTGTGGCCTGACACTTTCTATTCTGAGGGAAGACCGTGTCCTGCAGCGAGACGTTATTGAGTTAATGATGGACAAATATTTGGCCAGAGGAATTAAATTAAGTGTGTCCTCTTGGATAATATGCATGCATGCAATATTACAAGAGTTTGGAGTAGTAGATCTGCAATATAATAATATTTAATTCCCTAATTAATTACGAAAACCGCTTATACTCAATCCATCTCAACAGAAGTTCTAAATCCGGCTTTCCGGCGATTGTGACGAGGAAAACACTGTCAAGAAAGGCAATAAATTATAAAGACACGATACAAAAATACAAAGAAAAAATAAACGAAAGAAAAGAAAATTGAATATTAATCTGATAACAGTAATCAAAAACAAAGAAAAATATAGTAATAGAAATATTAGATAGTTAAGTTATTTTATGTAACTGAAGTTTCAAATAGTTCCAATTAAAATCGATCGTAGATGGTCGACTGCTCCTTAAGTCTAAATTTGAATATATCCAACTTTTCAAACTAGAACTTAACCGTACAAAGATTATCTTGTTAGACAGAAATAACTGTATAACTGTACTGTGTAACTTTATTTAATGCATCCAAATAATTCTTTGGTTAACTTAATTGGAATGCTCAGTCTGATATTTAATAACGTTTCTCCATAGCGCGCTGTATGCATACAACGAATAGCGCCTGCTATATTGTCCTTCACTTGACGTTAGAAGTGTCGGGTGATATAATATAGTCAGTACCCTTACCATGAGTTTTATTCAATATTGTAAATCGAAAATCGGAAACGAATTTCTCCATACATCTATAGGCAGCGCCTCTAGTGACATGTTTGTGAACTAACAATTTCGACTACAAATTT
>DWKL01003941.1:0-11023 GCA_018249415.1 Phareas burnsi
GTGCCCAGCAGAGCGACATTAATGGGTTGATGATGGTAAGACCATACAATCTCTCATTTGACGTCCCGTGTGGCGCAGCTGTAACCATACCGGTGAGCCATGCAGAGGGTTCCGACTTGGATTCCCGGCCAGGCAGACATCTAAATGATGAATTTAGATTTCTGTTCTGGGTCTACGTACTTGTCTTGTATGTGTATATGGTACCCACAACACGAGCAATTTTAGTGAGGGGCTATAAGTGTAGAAAGTATAAAACGTTAATATGTAATTTCTGTGTGAGTTATGTTTCGTAAAATATTATGAAAAATAATTGTCTTTAAAAGCTTTGATCTTAATTTTTTTGCATTTTTTTTCCTGTAATGAAATTTATAAACGTTTTCTTAACTTAAAGGAGACCTTCCTTTGGATTCAACTGATTTGTGTAATTTTTTTTATATGTAAGAAGAGTAGCAAACAAGCGCGCAGGTCATCTGATATTAAATAGTCACTGTAGCCCATGCATATCTACATCTAATCTCAAACAGGACTGAAGTCCTATTTGAGACCATACTTAGATGTGTTACCACTCCCGAGTACTGACATCGTCGCCTCGCTGCAAGTGTACCCGGCAACCGCATCTCTCGAAAGGAAACACAAAAATTGCCCGCAGATTATCGCCCGTAGTTATAAAGAAGTAAATGTGAGTACTTAAGTAAAAAGGACTACTTAAGTAACAATTTTATTTTATAGTTCAATAATTGCTTGAAATTAGCGCTATCAATAGTTAGAATGCCCACCCGATAGTCACCATGTCATTTACTTATGTATTGAGAATACGCTTTAAACCACTATTTTGCATTAATTCTCGTACATACATTGAAGGTTATTTTTAAAAAGAGCACCGCAGCAGCTTTTGCTCTTATAAATGATATCCATCACGATATATAAGACGAGATTGAAATTGTCGAGTCTAGAAATTTCAAAGATTACTTTGTTATGACAAGTATGACATGACATAAGAAATTACAAATAGCAGTCAAATACAAGGAATAAGATAAGAAAGTATAAAATCATGTATTAGTAACTATTTCGAACATAAAATAATCCATTTAATTTTGGTAGGGTTATCTTGTCAAACGTTTTGTTTCTGCCTACAATAACTTATTTTGTTGCGAGAAAATTGAATCATAAAAAAGTGTATGGCTAATTTAAATTACTTTTCCTTGCATAATTTGATTGGAATTAAAAATTAAATAAAAAATGATGTAGGGTCGACAAGTTTGAAGTAAAATAATCTAAATGTCAACTGTGCTTCTTGAAACAAAACGCTGTAACCACGTGTTGCCATAAAGAAACGATGGAAGCGCTGACTCTTATTTAAGTATTAGCTTAAGTAAGTAATGTACATTACCCGACTATAAGAGATTTTGAATTGAAGAATTCTAGCGTCAAGTGATGACTTTATCAATAAAGTTCCAAGCAAGAAGTAATAACTTCTTTATAAATATGGGCGTATGAGGGCGGTGGCGGTACCTCGCCGGACGATCTATGCATGGTTCTACTACCTATTTCTATTCCTTAATGTATATTGTACCTAATATTAATAACAATTTTATAAAAAAAAAATTAGATGACACAAAATAAATATAAGTAAGTTTAAATAAAATTAAACCCATAAAAATTATTTGACTAGTATTCTTTATGTATTAGTTATTATATTTATAAGTTTTTCCTCATCGATTTTGACAAATTTTACAAATGACTGCCATTTTCAGAATTCATATTTTATATTTTTATGAATTTTTTTTGGAATCATATAAATCGACTTGACAAGATTTTTTTTGTAACGTGGTTAAGATTAACAGTAAGGTTTTATTTAGATTATTCATAAGCGTAAGGTCTCTGAATAGTTGACAGCTTGTGGCAACTAGACAAGTTTTTATAAACGGTTTTGGTTTTGAGGGCACTATATGCACCTGGTTCCGGTTGTTACAATGTTTTAGGATTCCCTAGCCAAATTACAAAACTGAGCTTTATGGTTTGGTCTTCTCTGTCCGTTCATATGTCATAATCAATTTACTATGATAGTTGGTAGAACCATAGTTCATCCGGGGAAGTATACCGCCGCGTTCACAGTCCGTCATGAAGCAGTTTTTGTGTTTTGTTTGGCGAGGTGCGGTTGCCGAGCACACTTACAGCAAGGCGACCTTAGTCCTCAGGAGAAGTAACGCATCTACGTATGACTTCAGATAGAAATTCAGTTTTGTTGTAGCTTTTACGTGGGTGTCCATGGGCTGCAATGACCACCTAACACCAGGCGGCATTCACGCTCGTTTGCTGCTCTTCAAATAAAAAAATAACTCGGTGACAGCAAAATATAGATTAAATTTGGAAAGTAAGTGTATTTTATGAATCACTATACAATGGTATAGTAAAATGCCGAAAATAATATTAATTAGGAATGATACTCTGAATATGGAATCAAAAGATGAAAAATAATCGAGTCACGTTGATCTAAAGGTCGATAAAAATATCTATTAAAGTTTCTAAATGAATTTTTCATTTTAGTCAATAGTTTGTGAGATATGCGCTTCTAAAATCGGCAAAATTAAATTTTAATCGTCTACATTCGCTCAACTACGGAACTCTACTCTGCGTGGTCCGATACGCTTTTGGCCGTTCATTTGTCATGCCATCAAACATGCACGCAGTTTACCTGACGTTTAGTGGCCATTGTCACCCATGGGCATTTGTAATTGGTTCCGAAGACTAAGTTTACCTCACATCCATACCTTCGCTTTACCCTCCAAATTAAAACACAGCAGACTATACCGCTGTTAAAGAGGAAATATCTGATGCCACCGTAATAGAACAAATAAATAAAAACATCCTTTACACTCATAACCCCAAACTGTCATGTGACTGTATGAAGCGATTGGACACATACAAAGACGGGTACACAAACACCCATACCCAGAACATAAATATGAATTCATCATTTAGATGTCAGTCTAACCGGGAATTGAACTCGGAAGCCTTTGGGTTTCAGGACGGTATGGTAGCCGCTGCGTCACGCGGGTCGTTAATTCACAAAGACTTAAATGTTATACCTTCAAATGTTATAACTTCTAACGTTGTATCTTCAAATATTATACCTTCATCATAGCTTAGTTTTATGAAACCACGTAATTCGCTGAAGTCCTAGTTCATAACCAAGGCACCTCTGATTTTTGGAAGGTATGTGTCGTGTTTTTATATGTTCGAAGAGTAGCAAACGAGCGTGGAGGCCACCTGATGTTAAGTGGTAACTGTAGACCATGGGTATCCACATCGAACCTCATACAAAACTGTAGTTCTATCTGAAGGCGTAGATGCGTCACTACCCCTGAGGACTAAGACGGTCACCTCGCTGTATGTGTAACCGGCAATTTGTCAATAGAAATTAAATTATTTCATCCATTAATGGTGAAACAAAAATCATGACAAAACTAAATAATGTTTACAAAAGCGTGCAAATCTCGAATATGTCTTTTGGTATAATATTTTTAGCAAATTAAACCTCTCCACATTATAGTTAACAATGACGTCTTGCTTGCTCATCCGCTTTCTGGTATTGCCGTCTCTCTCTAACCGAAGGCCGGAATTCAGTGGGGTTCTACAGACTATCAAGATTCCGAGCTGAATGACTGGGATTTTAGCGAGCTTGAGATATTCCTTGAAATTGATTTGTCTTACATACTAAGATAATACTACATACTTAGATAATCGGTCGGGCACGAAAGGTTTCGGGTTTGATCCCGACCAGGCAGATATCTTAATAAAAATGTGTGCTTGAACTTATGTACACGAGTTAGAAGTTAAACTTCTTTGGCGACGAAAGATTATTTTTATTATAAGACAGATATCTTTTGGAAATAATAAAACAGTAAAATGATAGGAGTAAAAAAGATTAAAATTAATTCACCAATATTCAGTTTTAAGGACGATTATATGTATTTAATAAACACATAATAATTCTTATTAATATCGATACTTAACACGTGTTTGTAACCAACCCGATATACAAATAGTACACAAGCGGATATGACGCTTGTGATTCCCGCAACATGGTGCGCGCGCACCGTAAAAATTCACTCTCATTATTTTTTCATAACGCGCCAAAAGAAGTATAACTTCAAAAAGCGCTTTCCCTATGGAAAAGGGGTCCTGTGTTGTGGGTGCCATGGACACATACAAAGACGCGTACACAAACACCCAGACCTAGAACAGAAATCTAAATTCATCACTTAGATGTTTGTTGTTCAACATTGAATTTAGATTTTTATTCTGGGTCTGTTTGTTTGTGTTTACATCTTTGTGTGTTTGTGTTTACATCTTTGTACAGGAATCGAACCCGGAACCCTTTGCGTGTCAGATATGGTAACCGCTGCGCCACGCGGGCCGTCACTGTACTATGTAAATCGACACTGCTCTATAAAAGGTTACAATAAAAAGTATGTTTGCCTTATCACACCGTTCAAATCAGAACACTCTAAGCTGTCATAGTACTTACATCTCTAAATAACCATTAGTTATAAAACAAATGTAATTATTATTACTATCGGAATATTTCCACGGATAAACCAATTAACTACGTTGTTCGTATGTTTGATTCCCCGGAGATCCCGGACGGTTCTGGATGTCCTTCAAAAAGGACGGCGTATGGGAAATGGGACCGAGTAGCCTTGGCAGTAGAAACGTGTTTGGATATTGGTTATAACTGATGATGCGGGGAGTATTTTTAAATAAAAAAAACAATTACAGTTATTAAGTACTTCCATTTTTATTTAAGTTTTTTCAAGGACCAAAAATAGGCTTACAATCTCTTATGACATTAGCGAAATTATATAGCTAATAATAATTAATAACATGGTTGTGACTTAGTGATAAGATTCCACATTTTCACGCTGGGGGAACGAGGTTGGAATCCCGCAAGCACTTTTGTTTTTTACACATTATTATTAATAGAATTAATTAGTTATCATTTGCTTTGGCATAAAAAGAAATAATTTTAGAGAAACTGACATGCCGAAGTGTTCTTCATAAAGTTCACATAGGTGTGTGAAGTCTATCAATCCTCACTGAGCCAGCAGGGTGTGTTGTGGAATAACCCGTCTCGTTCGGGGAAAAGACGCGGGGCCAGCATAAGTAAAGACTAAAAAAATATTTAATAATTTATATACACAAATAACAAAACAGGCGACAAATACAAAACAGAACTGTAAAAAAAAATTTTTATTACCCTTAGAAGATTCTTCCAGGTATTCTATAACAGGCCTTAGCCTAAATAAACATATAGCAATAAATACATATGCGTAGCTACTAATATTTATTCTTTTGTTATGGAGAGAATGCAGGCCACCTCTTGTTAAGTCACTGTAGGCCATAGACACCCACATTTAACCTCTAACAGGAGTGAAGTCCTATCTGAGATTGTACGTAGACGCATCACTCTTGAGGACTAAGACAGTCGCCTCGCTTGTCCGACAACCACACTACTCTAACCGAAACAAGTATTGCTTCACGGTAGATTATGAAGGCGGTGGTGGTACCCCCCCGCCCCCCCCCCCTCCAGCGAACTGCTCTACCATCCATCAAATGTTAATTGTTCTTTCCTTAGCGTAACGTTTCGTAATGATTTTATAATACATACAAAGATTGGTAATAAGAATCTAGGCTAGACCAAGCATAGAGTAGCGTGTCGAGAACTTATACGATTATAGCTTGCAAACGACGTCACGCTTTCACTCAATGCGCTGTGTGCCAATTCTCTTTTACTGGCATAAGGGACTTGCTTATTTACTTGGGTTTCCTCTATAGTAACGTATCTGTCTTCAAACGTGGCTGTGGCCGGAATACCCTACTGCGATGATAGGATTGTATTTTCATGAACTGGAAGCACCAAATGTGCATGTAGCCTGGCCCACGATTGCCACATGAAATATATGAAATAATATGGTACATAATTTAGAGTTGGTAATTAGTAGCTGGTGGCAGTGGTAGCCTAGTGATAAAATTCTATCACGCTGAAGGTCTGAGGTTCGAATTCCGGATATATATTGTTGATTTCTCTAATTTATGTGCGTATTAGAAATTAATTATCACCTGCTGTAACGGCTGAGGAAAATATCGTGACGAATCGCATAAAGTTCTGAAAGGTGTGTGGAGTACACCAATCCACATTGGCCACCGTGGTGATCTATGGTTTGTTCTAAATCTCAGAGAAAATCCACGCCCAGCAGTGGAATAGTAAAGAATTGATAATTCTTTACTATTCCACTTATTTTTAATGTTTTTAGCCCTCTTTGTGCAACTTCCGTAGCTCGCCAAAGTTAAAAGAAGCAAAATTTTATTAATTGATTTTCAAAAGTTGCAAACTGTGGTCAACTTCAAGACTGGGTAACCGTAGAATAAAACTCGCAAACAACACAAAATGTAGCATTTTGTTGGCGATAACTTCTATGTTATTTCTTGGTTGAAGATGTAACGAAAAGGTGGCCTACTGCTCAGTAGTATACGTACTGAATGAAAGTGGTAATCCTGTGTTCTATGGCTCCAAGGATCTTCCAGTCTAATAGGTGGTAGAACAATCGTTCTGGGGAAGTACCACCGCCGCCCTCATAATCCGCCGAGAAGCAGTTGTTGTGTTTCGGTTGGAGAGGTGCGGTTGCCAGGAACACATATAGCGAGGCGACCATCTTAGTCCTCAGGAGTAGTGACGCATCCATATGCAACCTCAAACGGAACTTTGGTTTTGTTTGTGGTTGGCTGCGGGTGTCCATGGGTTGTGGTGACCACTTAACATCAGGTGGCCTGCATCCTCGTTTGCTACTTTACAAACATAAAAAAAAGTCAATTCCCAAGGGGTCAACGGGTCCGGGTGAGATGTTCCGCCGTTGGGCGATGGAAGATCTTCGTCAGATAATGTAATATCTGCAATAATACCTGAGCTGGGTTGAGTTAACCTCCAAAGGAAAACCTAGCTCTGGAGGTCCCTAGGAAGCGCCCAGCTCTCGGGAGGCAGAGCATATGCTTACTATCTATCTAATGTTATCTAGTTAATAGTATTAGGCGTTCCTTTGTGGAAATCCATGTCACCAAGTAAGGATATAACTATTTCGCAACAGCCCACGACCAATATGTCATCATCAACCCTTGCCCTTGGGACAGCCCACTGCTTGGTACGGGTCTTTGCCCACGATGAAAGGCATAGGTCATAGTCCACTCCGCTGGCCAAGTGCGGATTCAGACTTCAGACACCTTTAAGAACTTTAGGAAGAACTCTCAGGAATGTAGGTTTCACGTTTTCCTCCACCGTTAAAACAAGTGATAATTAATTTCTAAAGAATATTCCCAAGCAAATACCGCTGTTAAGCCGCTCAATGTATGAACGAGAATGAATTTCCACGGATGTAGCCCACGGCGGGGATTAAAATCTAATCTATGTTTTAGCTGGTGAGCTTAAAAACTCGCAAAATAACAACCTGCCGTATAGGGTTAGAATTTTAAAGGTTGTTATGCAAATTTACGGGTTAAATGAGCGTGTTATTCTGTTTAGTCGTCAGTGGTCACCGTAGCCAATGAACATAAGTTGCCGGCTCTCACGTCCCAATAACTCTTCCCAATTGTGGGGGAGTAAATATGATGCATGTTTAGTGGGGTTGAGCTGATAACGCGCCTTTTGGAGACACTGGATACGTATTCGTGGTAGACGTATTAGCCCAAAGTCGGAACACATCACCGGGGCCCGTTGAACCCTCGGGAATTGCCCCGGTAAAGAGGGATACCTCGAGGTCCGTAGTCCCTTGACTGGAGGAATCTTGGTGACGGAGAACGCAAGACGACCACTTTCATTCAGATCTTAAGAGATAATAGCGTAATCTAGCAAAAATACAATAGCGCTATTAATAATTATAGCTGAATAATAACTACATTAAGCTGTCATTATTTTTTTAACGATACCGATTCTAAAGACTGTAAACATTTATGTTAGAATAATGGAAATTATGACATAAGTGATTGTTGGTTTCTTTTGTTTTTTTTTGTTACTATACATTTTTCTTTTGTTATTTTCAAGATATAAAAAAATATATATATTTTCAAATATAATTTAATAATTAAGTATTAAATAAAGTAGTTTAAGTAATATTTAGTAAGAGTCACGTGTAAGAAAGCCGAATGAAGAATTTTTAGTTACTTCTCTGTATAGTAATATTCATATCCACTTTTGAATTGGACCATCGCTTATAGTGCCATAAGTCAACAAGTAGATTAATAGATACCAGCGGTTGGTAGAGTGTGGTTGCGTTTTATAATGGATGGTACCTTTATTTTACCCATCTGCTAAGACTTACTATCAACTCGTTTGATAAACAGCCCTTTTATCATCACTTGTACCTTTAAAGATGACTAAATTTTATATTTAAAATTGAGGTTAAAATAAATTATTGAATTCTCAGTATAAGAAGTTTAATGTGAGTGTTTCATTGGAAATTTCTTTGGCTTCTCCTTTCTGAGTATTTCATTTTGTTTATTTGTTGTAAATAGAGGACATGTAGAAGTTATAACTTTTCCCAAAATTGTGTTCCAAGAATGAAATACATACTTACATATTCGGTACTGTAGATATGTGTTGGTACGGGGTGTATGTATGGGTAAACCGTATAAAGCAATCAAGAAACCCCAACCAATACAAAAGACCGATGTTATACCTAAAATTTAATAAGGTATGTACCTAGTATGTTAAACGTCAGACTATAGAATCAGAAAACTTGTCTATAATTTTCGAAACCCGACCATTGTAACAGGCCATGCTTTGTATTTCAGTTACAAAAGTCTAGTATGTGTAATGTGAATGGTATCGTAAATGATTTATGCCTGTAATACTGCTGCAAATCTCTAAATATTATCACATACTAATGGTTTAGTTACAGCTAGATATTGACACACAAGATTCGATCTTTTTCAAACTATCTAAGGTTTAAAATTCAATAACATTGAACCACGGCGTTATTAAACCTATTTTGCTAAGTGTGCATACTTTTCGTATCATAATATTTGATGCACCACTCTAAGATGACCCAAGTTGATTCCTTGAGTTCTCCGTCAGTATTTAGAAGGCCAGAGAAAGGGTAGATCTTACACGTTGGTACATTAGGAATTCTAAGTCGAGATGAGGCCGTCTGATAACAAATTGCTTAATTGTTATTTCAACAATAGCTTGTTAATGTGTAGCGGACGTATATTTCGTAGTCGGCATCCGACTGAAAAATGTGTAACATAATTTAGTTAAAATAAAAGTTAAGGAAAAGTTATTTCACAAAAATCATCACGTCGATGCTAAGTCGAAAGTAAATCAATACAAATTTATCAACACACAAAAATCACCACAATGATGCTGACGCGAAAGTACATCAATACAAAATTATCAATATACAAAAATCAACATGACAAAGGTGACGCGAAAGTAAATCAATACAAATTTATTAATACACAAAAATCAACATGACAAAGGTGACGCGAAAGTAAATCAATACAAATTTATCAATCCACATTACGACGCTGACGCGAAAGTAAATCAATACAAATTTATCAATACACATAAATCAACATAACGACGATGACGCGAAAGTAAATCAATACAAATTAATAAGTTTCATTAAAATGTCTTTCCACTATACTTATAAAACTTTATATTTAATTATAAGACTAAATTCGATTACTCAAAAGTCGGGTTAAAGTTATATAAATATATAATATATGTTAGGCTATAATAATGTTAATAGCAATGGGGCCAAGATTTTATTTTGTTTAATCGAGATGACTCAGATAGACAGTTCTGAAGCAGTGTTCGCGCTACTATGTATGGTTTGATGGGTGTGGGAAGACAGACATATTTGCACGACAAATACATTGTAACGAATAGCAATGAATTTGAGACTATCTTCTGGTAAAAATTCTTGTTTTTGTAACGAGAGGGATATAATATTAAAAAGATACTCAATTCCTTGATAGAGTGATTGGATTATCGGACTGTTACTCAATAAAACTTCCCCAGCGATCACACAGCGTATGTAGGGAGGCTCTAAGATTTACAAAACAACGCACCGGTGTTCCCCTTACACAGACTGCATTAGCCTCTTCCGCGGCCATGTAAAGTCTCAGTCTCAATCCTGTTTCGGTCAACAATTTAGGGCTATAAATTCCTGTCTTCTCAAATCACTAATGAACGGCCAGAGTAACACTGTTTGTTTACTTGTTCCCTCATTGATGCGACAGACACTTCGAAAAACTACCCACATGCCTGATATTCGCCATTCAATAATTCTTCGACGAGTCAATGAGTTACCCAGGGAGCACACGGAAAATATCTGACAAGCACTCCAAGTAGAAGCATCGTCAACCTTACTATCCCGTTGCTAGTAATGGGATTCGTCTTAAAATGAGAAGTGCTAGCCTATAGACCATCACATTGGCCTATTACGGACTTAACACACCTTTCAGAATTCTATGAAAAATTCTCAAACGTGCAGTTTTCCTCTCTTCTCTCAGTTCTCTTTATAACTTACATTTTAAAATAAGAGGTGCATGTCAGAAATTCGAGCCGGACCCGAAGCGTGAGAGGCTGGAAATTTATTTCTAGGTTATCACTGTTTATGCAATAGAAAGGCTAAGTAAAATACCCCTGTTGTATTTCGGGAATTTGAAACACGCTGGTTTACTGTGATTGCTTAAAATTATTAGGGGACTGAAAGACCGCTTACTACATTTCATATCGAAAACAACATCTAGAGTTATATCCACACACCTTTAATACACTTAGGTACTAATTTGCAATTATCAAATTTAAAACTTAACGCATACGTAGTACTTATTTCTCAAACTTATTTCTAATAGGTGGTAGAACAATCGTTCGTCTGGGGAAGTGACACCGCCGCCCTCATAATCCGCCGTGAAGCAGTTGTTGTGTTTCGGTTGGAGAGGTGCGGTTGCCAGGCACACGTAT